>JANIJG010020748.1:45103-56395 GCA_024611175.1 Megaceryle torquata
GTTGTATAAAAAAATTATTAGAAGAACTGACAGTGAACAAACTTCTCCCCTTTCATCCCCCACAAAAGAAGCAGTTTGTGTTTACTGCTTACCGAAGCATTTCAATTGCATTACCACAAACACTCAAATGAAAGCTCAGAGCAAGTTTTTCCCTTCTTTGTGAGCTATCAATTTACACAATTAATGCCTTAAATTCCCAAGTAGATCTAATTAGTACTTTAACATAAGCATAGTTAAGACGAGTACTTGTTCTTTAACATTTAAAATATCTTTTTTTATTCTGTACAAGAGGCAAAAATCCAACCACACCATATGTAACACATACTCAAATGAGTGTCCATTTTACAATAATCTCATAAGCTCCTCAGGAAAGATCTGCATGAGAGCAAATACACTTAAAATACTGACCTAGTTTTAGTTAAATACTTCAACCCTAACTGAAGTGACAATGAAAGACTGTGCTGTGTCACAGTAAAAGAAATACCCTCTTAAATGGCTGAAAGGAATATTTTTAAAAGTACATTTACAGAGTAGACAGATAAATTTACATTAGTTCATGGAAGTACCTCTGCATCAGTAAGTTACATAAATTAGCTGATAGCTGGCAGATGCAAATCAAATTGGAAGACATTATTTAATAAGCAGAAAACCTCTATTTTAATCTAGAGACTTTAACTTTACCTCATTCTACTTTGCTTACCTGACATAGCATGCATAGCTATAACCAAGATACTGTACTTAAGTTAAATATCCCCATTTTATTTATTTCAGTCAAGGTTTATTGATGGGAAGAAACTACCTGGTACAAAGTACCTGGCACACTGTAAAAAAAATCCTACCTTTTAGAGATTTACTGAACATCAACTTAAGAGCAGTTAACATCTTTGGGGTTCTCACCATAGGTTTCATCATGGCCCTTTTACACCTATTTCTTCCCATGCTGTTAGGCTTTGATACCACTTGAACTAAGTTTTGGTTCAATTCCACCTTCCTTGACCTCTAATCTCACCATTGTATGAACATAAGCATAAATATCCCTGTGTTCACAGCCTGAAATGCATCACTTCTTGATGGAATTTAGAGCATAATTAAAAGTAACAAATACTTGTAAAATGCTAAACGTGCTGAATTCATAAAAGGAAAAAAGTTGAAATACAATTTTGAGGGGTTTTAAGTTTCAAAACAACTTTATTAAATAAAAGGCATTCTTGGTAGCATGTGTTGAACCACAGCTTTTTAAGTTCTCACACGTAAATGTCCTTTCTCACCTCAATCTTATTCATGGATTTAAAAAAAAAGCTAATCCTTGAGCAAATCAGTCCCCAAATTAAAACTAATCAAAGAGAAGCTTGGAGAAGAAATGCCTATGGAAGAGCAGAAATCTAGTCAAAAGCTAACTTAGCATCTAGGGTAAGAGCTGCCTGAAACACCAACTGAAATATTTTTCTTTCAAAACCATGGCTTTTTCTGCTTCAGTTATTCCAATATGTCCATGATCTTAGGCCATATACTGTCAGAACTAACTTTTTGAAAGCTTTAACAACTTTAATACATAGGCATGTATTCCTAAAAAAAAAATTATGCTTCAGGTAAATCTATACTGCTCCTTCATGTACTGTCAAAAGATGAATCGAGTTTTTCTTTTTTTCAAAGCTTTAGATTTCTGTAAGAACACTCAATCCATAAAAACATGGATGTTCTTTTAAGAAAACAAAAGATTGCATCAGCTCTAAGGACTGTGCAATCAATAGGTCCTAGGAAGTATTTTGCAATCCACTTGTTGTCTTCAAGTGCTGAAAAGATATTAGTGCTTCCTCATCTTTACGGTATCAGCCCTGTCATCTCCTGCAACATTCCATATAACCAGATATTATTTGCAACAAAACAGCCTTACATTGCAGAAGTAGTTCAAATTTGACTCTAAGTAAAGGCCATAAAATGAGCCTAAAATTGTAAGTCACTGCCATTATGTTGTGAGAATTCTAGTTTACATTCTATAAAGACATTACAACAGCTTTTTAAATCACACAGCAGTAACCAGTGCCACTAAATTACCTTTTCTCCACGTTTCACAGTATGTAGCTGAAGTTGGCCGATTGCTTTCTTGGTTTCTTTCCTATGTCCCTTCAATAAAGAGTTTAAGTATTAACAGACAAGTCATTGTTAAGAGTTACATCTCAAAACTTTTAAATACTTTTCATACTAAGCCTTCTGAAAAAAAAACCACTAATCTCTGGGTAACCGGTTGGTTGGTTTTTTTACAAACTACTTCCAATCAGCAGATGTTTTGCATTCTCAGGGCAGAGCAGCAAAGATTATCCATACACATAGTGGACTTACAATGAACTTAACTGGTGCAGAACTATGCAGACCAAGCCAACATGCTGCATAGCCTTGTATCATGCCTGCCTGCACTAAGGACCTTCCTGCACAGGAAAATTGAAACTAATGAAGGCATCAGAGGCAAGCAGAGCTGAAACAACAGCCACATAACCAAACCTTCTAGTTAGGCAAGCCCACAATATGTTTGGCACCAGCTTGAGAGAGGTGGAATCCTGACGGGCAGCGTAGAGCTGGCCACCAGGTCAAAAGGCTCCTTGTAGCTACTAATGCTTCCCCCCTCGCCTGAACAGTCTCACACATTATACAAAGCTTTGCACTGAAAGGACACATTATGCAAAGGAGATAACAAGAAAGGCTTAACAGACATAAGACACCATACTGGACTTCTATACAGTAACAGTCCTAATTATGCTTAGAGGGGAAGCAAGAAAAGAAAGCAGTAGTGTATTCCAAGACAAAATGCTAGCTACTGCTAGAAACTGAGAAGCCAAACACTCCCAAAGAACAGATGTTAATCTGCCCAGCAGCAACCCTCACAGCTAAAAATACCATAAAGGAATCAAAAACATAATGGCAGCTTTTCTCTGTAATAATTGCAATTACTTAGGAACTCAGTGTTGAAAATTGGGGATTTTTTTTTTTTTAATGGTGTTAAGAAGAATTAGTCTCCTAAATTCTCTTGGAAATGGACTGACAGCCAGCAGCAGCAGCCTCTTACACCTTCTGTAACAGCTCAGAGTAATGTACAATCCTGTTTCATCTTCAGCAAGAGAGTCTACCAAAGTTTTCCCGCTGAACTGATGGGAGAATAAATCCTAAGGTAGCCAACTTCACTTAGCTACAAACTTCTTAGCTACACAGCAGCTTGCTTTAAAGCATGGCATACTTAACTCCCAAGTTTTAATTATCCTGGAGTCAGTAAGCCAAGCAAAATAATATTTTGGTTAGAAAAGTGACTGTTTCAAAAAAATCTGAGATTCAATTATATATCTTGATTAACTTCTTCACAAGGTTTTCAAACTTTGCATAGTTCTGCAAATTTGTTTTCAGCAGGCATTTTAAAAGAAGAATTGAGACATAGCCTTCTAACACTAGACAATTTCACTGAAGAAGATTGAGATAAGCCCAATGTCAAAATCTATTAAGAGTCTGTGCTACATATTTCTGGGAAACATTATACTCACTCTAAAAAATGTTCTTAAAACTATTCATAAAGCATGTGAACTTCCCCTACCATGAAGTGCCCAAAAGCCAACAGGAAGAAGTTAAAACCTGGTAACACACCCCTTTTTCTATACATACACTTCTCAAAAATTGTTTTCTTGAAAGTATTCTCAGAATGTAAGTTTTAAGAGTTAAAACTTAGAGACTCTAGGGAGTCGACACTTCAAGGAGGCCGCAAGTATAACCAGTACAGAAGTACCATGTGTTGTCCTCAGTCTCTGAAAAGAGAAATTAAGTATTTTCCTAGAGAAGTCCTGTAAGTCCTAACTAGATCTCAGACTCCTGAAGGCAAACTAAATTCCCTTCTCTCCTTCCCCAAAGCTAAAATTTATATGCTCAAGCAGAAGGCAGGGGAAGTCCATGTGATAAGCAGTCATTCAAAATAGTTCTTTTTTTCTGTTGTTCTGAACTGAAAATAAAAAGAGAGCTCCTTGCAAAGCACAAGTGGAACTTTCTTTTCCATTGTTAGTAGAGAACTATGGTAGAGCTGATGATGACCATAGAAGAAACCTAACCTATTTTCAAGAATTGAAAAGCAAAGGGAAGTGACACCCTAAGATACTTTCAAACACAGTTGGTTTAGCTCCTCAACAGCTCAGTTTGAGTTGAGTGCAGATGTTTGAAGCAGCCTCCAGAGATCCCTTACAGCCTAAATTATTCTATGATGAAGTACTTCCCTCAGGGAAAAAAAGGAAAGAACTTTTTTCATAACCTGTCCAAGAAAGGGACTGTGGAAGAGGCAAATAAGGAGCAAAATTGTTCAGTTATTCCTTCCCGATCTTCTCAGTACTTCCACTGCTCTCGGCACCTGGGCTAGTTCAAGAGAGCTGAATCTCACCACACATGCTGCTCCTAGTCTGCTGCAATTCAGTACTCCACAGTGGAGTGGTAGGATTAGAAAAAAGCAGTTTTCATAATGCCTTAGATGAAAAATTCTAGCCCTAACTACTTGTGGATGTTAAAATAATTTACCATAGTCCCATTCCATGAAAAAAAAAAGAAGTCTGCCTAGGAAAGTCAGCACCTTCAGGATGAAAATCACTGCAGAATTGAAGTAATTTATGTCAAAAGGAAGGAAGCTAAACTAGGTGAGAAATCACACAATGAGCTGCCTTTACTCAGTTGTTGACAAACACCTAAATATATTTCCAATTACTTAATTCAAGTATCTAATAATTAAACTAGTCAAACTTGTGTTACAAATTTGCTCCTTGCTTATTAGCCTGACTAACCCCTACTGACCAGCATTCACAGATGGCAAAGTAGCGAGACATCACTGATCTTCAAGAATGATTCAATCATAAAGCAAATTTATGCAATTTATTTGACATGAAAAGACAGCAAATACTCTAAAATCATCTCCAGTTACCTTGTTTCCAAACTGTGATCCTGTATACAGGAAGCGTTGTATATAGTAAAATATGAGCCACGCAAGTGATATAATCATCATGGTGATGAAGGCGATGGCTACAAACACAACCGACTGACCACTGATATATTCCTGCACATGTCGTGTGCCAACAACAATGGTCATCTTTACTGGAATCCCTCTTCGTACTGGCTCCAATATCTCTATTCCTTTTGGATAGCCAACCATTATCACCACTGTATTTCCCGTTCCTGTTGGAGGGGAGAGGGAAAGAAAAGTCAGTCATCACAGTACAAATTTAGGCATTCTGGCTTGCTAATTTATGCCTGTTCAGTTAAGACCAGTGAGCAAAGTTCTATAAAAACCTCTGAGTTTTTCCTCAGGCATTGCAGACTTGATATAAAGTTTACTAGTACAGAACCCTTAATTTACTTTATGAAACTCTCAAACACAAGATAAACTTCAGCAGATGAATCTTTACTGCTCAAGGCTCTATTTTCCTCATTCCACACACTGAAGTGGGATGTGGATGCCATGCAAAAAAGAAAAACAACTGAGTTATACACATCTCATCTTCACGTTGCTGAAGTTCTAACACGCAACTCAGGAACAGCTGGTCTTTTATTTGTCAGTGCAGGAATTTTAGCTGCAGATGGAGAACAACAAGAAAGTCACATTCAATTAAAGTTTTAATCTGCATCCATGGTATAATTACACTGGAGATGTGAACAAAGCAAAAAAAAGATTCATACATTTAATATTAAATTAAGTTAAACACTGAAATACTTAAAGACTCTTCAATACTAAATATTAAAAATGTAATGAGACTTCACAACAAGGACTTCGAGAAATAATTTGGGACACTTGGGAGTACAGAACCCAAGGATTTTCATATTATATTAAAACTCAAAAGCACTCAACCCATGTGAAAAAGCACCTAATTCCAAAAAAGAAAAGAAAAATAACTTAAGCACATACAGCCACCAAAGCCAGTAAGATGTATTCAAGAGAGATTAGCAGAAACCAAAAGACTCTGACTACAGTTTTACTCCCATTTTGTCCAGAAGCATCTCCAGTGTTGTTTCAAACATCTAACAAGTATTACAAAATACATTACAAACAAACGTACTTGTTAAAAAGGTCACCTTTTCACTGGTGTGTGCTACTTTTTATTTGAAAATTTAATCATAGAATTATAGCAATGTCTGGGTTGGAAGGCACCTCTAGATGTCACCTAGTCCAACCCCCCTGCTGAGAGCAGGGACATCCTCAACTAGAGCAGGTTGCTCAGAGCTCTGTCAAGCCCCACCTGGAATGTCTCCAGAGATGGGGCCTCAACCACCTCCCTGGGCAACCTGTTCCAGTGCTCCACCACTCTTGTGGTAAAGAACTTCCTCCTTATTTCTAATCTAAATCCACTCCTAATTTAAAACCATTGGCCCTCATCCTTTCACTCCAGGCCTTTGCAAACAGGCCCTCTCCAGGCTTTTTATAAGCTCCCTTCGGGTACCAGAAGGTCACTATTAGGTTTCCCTGGAGCCTTCTCTTCTCCAGGCTGAACAACCCCCAACCCCCTCAGCCTGTCCTCGTAGGACAGGTGTTCCAGCCCCCTTGTGGGCTCCTCTGGACCCACTCCATCAGGTCCATGCCCTTCCCGTGCCGAGGGCTTACTTTGTGCGTACCAACAATGCCATATACCCTCAGTAAGTCATGGCTTTATAGCTTACATGGTGCTCCTATCTCTGGGAAAAAAATGAAACTAAACTTGATTAGGAGGGAAATGAGGAAAGAAAGAAAAGTGGGGGTTTCCTGGTCAGAAAGCTAAAGCTGTAATGTCACAGCTCCCTTTTTAGATTCACAAGTTTACCTACCTGCAACAAGACGTCCCACAGAAGATTTTTCCCTCCCAGTTGTGTTAGATGCCCTACTGAAAAGCCACGTCAAAAGAAGTGGTTGCCCAATTTATAACATTACATCAAGTGGGGATTTTCAAAACTCAAAGGAGCATTCCAGACTCACCCACTTCTCTGCCTACTAAGACAAAGAGTTATTTGCCTGAAATATTTCAAACTCCTTTAGTTGAAATAGTTCTGGCTGTGACACCTCGTCAATCTGGCCATTCCACTACCATGCCAAGAGGAATTTGCAGAGGTATCACTTCTCTACAGAGCAATTCCTCCCTCCATAAGGTGCAGATGAACTTCTGGGAATGAAAGCCTAAAGGTTCCAGTTAGTTGAGTAACACTATCTTAAATGGAGTTACCTTTTTTTTTTTCGGCTTCACCTTTCACAACCACCCCACTTCTGGTCATCTACTGCAAGAACTATTAGACCCATCTGGCAGTAGAAGAGCCTATTTTCCAAACAGGGCTGCATCTCTGGATATTTTGAGGATAATGCAGAGAGACGCCAAGGAAAAGATGCTACTGGGGAGAGGCACCCCACTTGCCAGCAGCACCTACCCAGCTCCCAGAACACGTTGCCTTGCCTGGTGGGTGCATTAGGAGACACAAAGCAACAAAGGTGAAGACAGAGGACAAATCCATAAGCAACTAGGCTCTATTAATTAGTTCTACTCACCAACAACATGCTGATCCACACAATACCACAAGTCCAAGCATACTAAAAATTGCTTAATTAACATTCTTCACTCTGAAACAGCATGAAAGCATTACCAGAGAGACGTGAATCTTGCAGAGAAGAGAGGGTGTGAAACCCTCCTTGCTTTCTGACCCTGTACAACCCTGTGGGGAGGGAGTTAACAAGAGAAGAATGTACAAAGGTAGAAATTTATCTTGCATTGCTGAGAGCTGTTACCCACATACCTACACCAGGAGATTAGGTCCCATGCCCTTAATCAACTGTAAGAGTTACAAATAACAGGAGAGGTGCCTAAGGATGGCTAGCGAACTGTACAGGAGTGCTGGAAATATTTATGTGGTTTCCTTCAGGCTTATGGAGGGAAAGGATGTTTCAAGATTTTTCAGTCAATAAAGGTTTCCTCCTCAATCCCCAAATCCTGAGTCAATCTTTAATCCTGCTATCTAGTTCTCTGCATAATTGCTAAGAAGTATTTTAAACCCCCACAACAATCAGTAATGCCTTTCTCTGTTTTGTCACAACCATGTCCAACTATCAACCAGTTCTCTCCTTGAAATGGAAGTCAGGATGCTATAGTGCAGTGGCTGCTAGATTCTGACAACTTCTAGCTTTATAACTAACACAAGTATGCCATTCATTTTTAAATAAATGCCCATTAAAATAATTTATAACCATTTTGAAGACTTGGTGATGAACCTGCCTTTAAAAACACATGCGACTAAACACGACAGTCTTGAAGGTCATGAGATAGAAGAAGAGGAAAAAAAATAATTGCAATCCACTATTATAAAAGGAACAAGAACAGTCTCAAATGCAGTTGCCCTGAGCAGCCTGGAAGACTAAGGGCTTTAACTCATTCCTCACTAATTTTAGACTGCTATTCTGAAACACATTATTCAAAGACTGAGAGGCTGTTGAGTCATTCCATCAGCTTCAACTGCAACACAGCTCAAAGACCTCAAATCACATTTATAGGAAAACTTCAAGTGTCACCTGCATCTTATCTATCTACTGAGAGCAAGTATCACTGGCTTTACCTTTCTGTAACCTTCTAATTTTGTAAAAAATAACCATATTTTTAATCTGCTGGAGTAAATTTGTTTTCCAGGTTTGACACTTCAGTGGAACCAGGAAGATTTGAAATCTAGCATGTGGGGTTTTTTTAACATCAACCAAATAAAGCAGCAAGAGCTGGTAGATCCTTAGGACACCCGGAAAGAAGGGCAAATTTGGAACTCTCAAGATGAAGGTATGTTTCCTGCCAGCGTGTCAAGGTGAGTTTTACTGCTAGTCTTCTCTTGCAAAAGGAAACCAGCACTCTCCTGGTAAGGAAAAAGTAGTACAGATACAGACCTTGAATCCAGACAGCCCAAACTATCACATTTACTCCTATTCATGCCTACAGATAATTTTCTGTCTTTCAGAAAGCAACTGCAGACATACTCTAGATTTTGTCATCATAAGAAACACCAGAAAGCTCACAGAGTTTGAGCATCTTGGTAAAAATGTTTGAGGTCAATCCTGAGATCTCTAAGCATAGGCACCTTGCTAATATTGCCACCATTAACACTGAATGTTCTCTCTAGCTCCTGGTCCATATGAATGCCTCTGATCTTTACCAACTGCGTAACAGTAGGCTAACAAGCCAACCACAAGCTTCATCTTAAGCACTTACCCCAACCTCATACAGTCACTTGTCTCAGTTCAGCAAGCCAGTTCTGTCAGGTTGGTATCAAAAGCATCAGTAGTACAGAAGTCATGCACCACTTGAGAATCCCAAGTAGTTCTGAAAGCAATACAGCACAGTTGAACTACATGCCAAAATAACCCTAACTGCTGCTCTCGAGCTGGAACAAGCTTATTGAATCATGAAGACAAAGTCATACACATCCATCTTGTTCAATATACCTGAAAAAAAAACCACACCAAAACCAAAAACCAATAACAACAAAAGAAAGAACTACTTGAGCATATTTTGGCAAAGCTGCACCAAATCAAAGACCACTTTCTTTACAGAGACATAGTTACTTACATAATCTAAGTCCCAAGCTTCCCTTAAACCCACAAGCCATGCACCCAAGCTCCACTCCAGACAGGTCTTCGAATGAGTACAGCCAATCCCTTTTCCTCCACAACACTGTATGGCTGTCAAGCACAGTCATAAGTTGGATAACTTGAAGACTACGGAACAAATTATGTTTTGATCAGGATCACCAAACCCTAGCTAGAAAGGGGATTCAGAGATGGCTGAATGCTCACCATGAACTGTAACAGGAAAAACAGACAATCAGAAGACCCTTTTTACTTTCCATCACAATATACCTCTGCCTCCACCTAATTTCTTGACCACTGAGCCTCTAACTCTCCTTATTCTGCTCTCCACAATACTCCATGCCTTGTGTCACGGTTTAGGGATAAACCAAACTCCAAATTCCTCTCCAACCCACTCCCAGATAATATTTACATACAGTGCTTATTTCAGTTTTGCAAGGGAATTTGAAGTCTTTGTATTAAGTTCACCACCAAAAATTAACAGACTTAAGCCCACCTGCAAAGCCTGTATTTCTCAAAGTCAAGTCTGAGTCTGTACTATTCAGACTGACTGAAGTACCACTCCTTGAGTCATTTGGGTAAAATGAGTACTCTCCACTGGAAAAAAAAAAGACTCCTCAGCTAGAGGTGAAGTTTTAACACTTACTTCCCTTGAGGAGGGAAGTCATCCAGCATTTTGAGCAATGTTAATTCAGACACAGAGCAGAGGGCCTGAAAAAGCCTGATGAGACACATCGGTAGAGTCATATTTAAATAACCTTCTTTTTGGAGGAGGGACAGGATTGCAAGGCTACAATATTCAAACTCACCACTCTCCTGTTCCAAAACTTTAATTAAAATCCCTACTCAATGCACTCTGTACTCACAAAGCTCACAGGGTACCCATGAAAAAAATAACTAAATTGCACAGTATTTGGAATATTTGTCCTTTATCAGATGATTTGACACCACCCAGAGTAAACCACTTCTTTGCCTAATCAAGATTCTTTTTACTCAAGTTAGGTTATCTCTAAAAGCACCACCAACAACAGCACACTTCACACACACGCCAGAAATTTCAGAGGCCATGTTTTTCAGTAGAATGAAAACTTTGAGATCAAGAAGTTATCCATTTATCACCCTCATGTAATTTAGGCTGTGCTGTAACCATTGTTCCATATCACATATTTTTCAGTGCCACTAATTGCAAATCCATTAAGTGGATGTTCTTTATGCATATATCTCCACTCCTTAGTTACAGCAGTGCAGATTTCCCAGGGTATTTATTCTCAACACTCCTCCCAGGTGCAGGGTTTGTCTCCTCGTGTCAGTTTACAAATCCCTTCACAGGAATGGCAAACTTGGATTCTGTAAAATGCATATTTACCTTCCACATTCTACCCTGCTCAGCTTCCACAGACTTCTGCCCCCTCCGTCTTCCAAAAAAATCCAAGATTTAACACACTAAGATTAATTCTTCCCTCTATTCCCAATGCACACTGAAAAAATTAACCATTTACATATTTGAAAGTTTCAACTATGAAATAAAGGTTTGTGCCCTCAGAAGAGCTAGTGATTATATCATGATATACCATTATATTCCTATTCTATCCAAACCACCCTTAAGTTCAAGCTGCATGTGAAAAGTCTGTATTAACAAGTACAAATGTATTCCTGTATACATACAAATGTATTCCTGTGTATATACACACTCTACACTCTAC
>JANIJG010020748.1:56495-75403 GCA_024611175.1 Megaceryle torquata
TCTGTATTAACAAGTACAAATGTATTCCTGTATACATACAAATGTATTCCTGTGTATATACACACTCTACACTCTACTAAATCACACTCTTTAGAAGAGGTGGAGCTTTCAGCAGCAACATTCTGCCAGTTTAAGAAATAAAAAACAACCAGTGGAGAAGAAGCACTTCTCTTTATACCACTCATATGTAACTATATATATATCTATATATGATGTAACTATATTAACAAGTCCAAACCTGAGCATAAGCCCAAGAAGGTCTGCTGCAGCATGGATACAATAGCTGAAAGTGAAAGTCATTAAAACAAGACAAAAATGAGAAAAGGAGGAAGAAATTCCATAAAAAACACTTATGAGAGGCTAGAGCAGGGACATGGGAAAATTCCCACAGGGAGGAAAAGTAATTTTACAAATAGTGTAGCAAGAAAGTGTGATAGCAAGAAAAAGAAACAAAGCTGGTAAAGGGGAAAGAATTACTATCCAACAACAACCCCAACTGCCACAGAGGATCAAAATCAAAGGTACATCTTACCTAGCCTCTCACCTCGACTTTCACAGCAGATTAACAGCACAAGAGACAGGCCAGGCTGATCTACTCAAGGCAGCAGCAGGCTAAGAGGCACCAAAATCATGCTTCCAACCCTCAGTCTGGTGCCACTTGCTATTTCAAAAAGAGACTACTCTTCTGTCCAATATATTGTATGTGTTATGAAGCAACAGTTCCCTAACCAATATTTTCAAACTTAATTTCTTTAATAAAGTGACCTCTTTGCTTTAGAAATGCATTATGGTTCTGCTTCCAAGTCCCTGGTGTTCCCAGTTCCTCCAGGCCAGTAACAACAGCCTGGACATTAACAAATGCGTGGTACCAGGACCACGGGAAGCACGCATTTGCAGCATTTTTCACTTAGTTAGTTTGCTTTGTCTTTTGTGTCCTCCTCTGAAGGCCTTCCAGTTCCTCAGAAGTCTACAAGCACAAACAGATTTTTATAGCGGAGTTTTGCAGTGCTTCCCCCACCCCAGCTTTTATTAAATGCTTGATATTGTCACACTCAAAAATCCATCAAGACTTTCGTGTCACAGCCCAAGCAGAAACTGCAGCGACAGAACATCTGGGTTCTTATCTGGGTAAAAATCACAGGTCCCTTCAGCAGGCTCCAGACCGTCAGCCTGTTCAGACAAGCCAAGCCAACATCCTTCTCCAGGTTTCAGTTTTCCTACCGCATTCACAAGCACTTAGGAATTACCTGATGCTTACACTTATCTCCCATCCTTTACAGACCTGCGCAGCAAAGGACGACGAAGCTATTACAATAAATACCAAAAGCTATTTTCAAACAGCTGCGGCTCTGCCTTCAACAGCACCAGAAGGCATCCTCAGGATCCCTGGCGTGTTTCTGCACAGCCTGCGGAAAGCGGCCTGCTTGTCACCACTGGAGCCATTCTGCCAGAAGGTACAAAGCAGAAAGGGAGCTCTAAACGGAACCCCAGTGCCGCCCTCCCCCCACCACTGCCCACTCCAGTGGCTACACCGCACCTTCCCCCCGACAATCCGGGCTGCAACTTGGAAAACCCGAAGACGGGTCCCGAGGCAGTTTAATGGAAAAGGGGTACAAAACCCCGACTCTTTGTACCATTTTTACGGGGATTTTTGCCTTCCTCCATCCTCATCCCCATCCCTCGGGGTGCAGGGCCGCGCCAGCGAGGCGGACCGGCGGCAGACAAAGCCACCCCCGACTCCCAACCCCCCCACGACCCCGCCGCAGGCGCGGGGAGCGCCCAGCCCCGTCCCCGCTCACCCAGGTGGGACATGGAGACGGTGCTGTTGCCGAAGCGGGCCTCGTTGTAGATGACCACGGCTGCCGCCCGCTTCCGCGCCGCGTTGGTGACCTTGTCCTTGAAGGTGCAGCCTCCACGGGCTACCAGGGCGATCCAGGGCGGCGGGTCGCCCTCGGGGGGCCCTCGGCCGCCCGGCGGCAGCGGCACGTCATAGTCAGTGTCGGTGGCGCAGCCCTCCATGTGCCGGGGCGAGGCGCCGCGGGGGATGCCCACCAGGCCCTGAGCGCTCTCCTTGGGTGAGCTGTCCCCGTAGCGGCCGCTCTCCGTGTTACCCCGCACCGTGCGGTTGCTGAGCGGTTCTACGTAGGCCGTGCTCACCCACGCCGTGTACCACTCCAGGGCCCGGGCGCCCTGACCCACCGGCGCCCCCAGCGCCACCAGCGCCGCCGCCACCAGCGCCAGCCGGGCGCGCCGCACCATGGCCCGGCCGCCGCCGCGCCGCGGCCCGCAACGAAGAGTAGAGGCCGCTCCGCCGCACCTCAGTTCTGCCCCGCGGCAGCCCCGCGCCGCACAGGTAACGCCCGCCCGCCCCGGGCGGAGCCCGCGCGCCGCCGCCGCTAATAGCGAGGCGGAGGCCGGGCCGCCCCGCCCCGCCCGCCGGCTGCGCACGCGCGGACCCGCCCCCTCCCGCCTTCCCCTCCCCCCTCCCGCCCCGGGGGGGATGCCGGGAGGGAACCGGGGCCGGGCGAGGGGCGCCCCGCCCCCTTCGCTGCTGGCCCGGGGGCTGCTGGCGGGGCGCGAGATCTGTCGGTGGGACCGGCTCCGGCGGCGAGGGGTGGCCCGGGGGGCGCTGGGCCGGGCCGGGCCGGGCCGGGAGGCACAAGCTCAGTGGAGGGGAGCAAACCGGCTTCGCTCCCCCTGTGGGGGGATCGCCTAAAGCGCCTCCTGCGCGGAGAGCCCCCGGCAGCCTCCCGCCCGGTACTGTTGGGGGCTGTTTGGCCTTTGAGCCCAGCGATGTCCAGGCCATCAGCTTGGCCAGTGACACACGGGTCAATTTAAATGAGTCACTACTCCACCCTCCGGGGCACACCTCGCCTCCGATCAGGTACAAGGAAGTTGTTCTTAATGAGAGAAGTGAGGCACTGGAACGGGTCACTCAGAGAGGTGGTGGAGGCCTGGAAGTGTTCAAGGCCAGGCTGGATGGGGCTCTCAGATACCTGCTCTAGTGGGGGGTGGGGGTGGGTGGTGTCCCTGCCCACGGAAGATGTTATTTAAGGTCCCTTCCAACCCAAAGCACTCTGATTCTATTGAAGAGTAAAGCGTGCACCCCAGAAGCAGAAGGCAGCTGGGGCACTTGTCATCAGGAGTGGATGGGGAGAAGGGGTGGCCAGAAGGTAGCCAGGGATAGCGCAATGTGTGGGAAGGGGAACAAAGCCACTCCAGATAGAAAAGGCGCCTGTTCTGTCCTGCTGACAGGAGCTCATTTCAGAAGCATGAAAAATGGTAAGAGGACAGAAATGGTAAGATGGACAGTACCATCTGAGAAAAGAAACCTGGAGAAGAAACATCGGAATGAGATGAAGATACTGAATAAAGGTGATCCTTTTATGATTTTGATTTCCATTAACTAGAAATAGTTGATACACACCTTTTAAACAAACGTGTAAAGTCCTGTCTGTTTTTTCATACAAGGCAGCTGTATCTTCTTCCAGCTTCTGAATGGATCACGTGTTTTTACCAGCTACCAGTCTTTTTTTGAGGGGTCTCACAGACCCATTTTTCCTTCAGAAGTAAACAGTGATGTGTTTCATTCATTGTTACCTATGTCCTCAAACAATGTTGTCAAATTATATAATGTCCTTCCTCATCATCATTATGTGTTGTGACTGCTGATGTATATAGGGTCTAGTAGAGCCTGGAACAGTTTGTGTAGAAGGTGTCATCACACAACAGCCACGAGCTTGGTGAACTCCGTGTCAGCACCAAGACCAATATGCTCCCATTCCTGTTCCAGAGTCAGTGTTTAGATAAATAAATAAATAAGTGCATACCTACACAACTTCAAACCCGAAGTATTCTTTCAAGTAACTCTTTAGCATTCTGTCAAAATACTTGGCAGTGGTAGGACTCTCTCCAAAGGGCACTGAACATTGGGAGAACAAGATTAAAGTAACAAATTCAAGAAGACGACCAAGACCGAGCAGACAAAGTAGTGTGGAAGGGGCTGTGAAGAAGGAATTGGCAACTAAGGGAAGAACACAGGAAAACTAGAGTTAATGAAGAAAAAAGGAAAAAGAGGACAAGGCAACAAAGGAGCAGGAGAACGTTAGATGGGAGGGGACGTGTGGAGGTGGTGGCAGAGTGGAGGCAGGTAAAGCGTGAGCTGTGTTGAAGATGGCGAGTGACGGACAATTCGGAAGGGGCACAAATCTGGCGTTTGGCAAAAAACAGATCAAAAAAAAAGTGACAGTACTTTAGTGAGTCCGAAAATGTTGTTCAAATGAGAATTTTTTGGGGAAAAAAAGTGAAAGACACTTAGTGTAATCAGAATAGACATCGGTCTGGAAAGAGTATAAAATTAAAAAGAGTCGGTAGAGAGGAAAAGAACAGCTGCAGGAAAAGTTCTTTTAAGAATATGGAGTCACTGGAAATAGGAAACTGATGCTGACTGCAGTTGGTACAGGTCAGGAAGGTGCTGTCACAGTCCTTAGCACGGCAAATGCAGCCCAACCAGCGGCCATACAAAGACCGTAAGGTGTAAATAGCAAACACAGGCTCTTTCCTATAACCTTAATTGGATATGAAGTGGGAATTTTAGTGGGAGAGTTGGAATTTTGTTGAAAAGAGGTGGTGCGGGAAAGCAAGGTGAAAAGGTAAATTGTCAGCCTTGGCTGAAGAAAATGTGCTAGAGGAAAGTGGACAGCAGAGAACAAGCTGCAACAAGAACTTGTAAGAGCAAAGCAAGCAGGGGAGGAAAGAGCAGGGAGGAAACTTCCAAAACATCATTTCTGAGCACCTGAGAGGTGAGCGCTCAGTCCCCAGCTGCAGAAAAGGAGAGCAAATGTTAAGAGTGACATTTAACCGCCATGGTGAAAGCAAAGCTGACAGTAATGAGAAGACATAGGAAAGATAAAAGGTGCTTGGCTTGACTTTTCTCCCTGGAGAAAAGCGAGGCTGTAGCAAAGCAGATCTAAGTCTCAATTCCCAGCAATATTTTGAGAGAAATTAGCTTGGTTCAGGAAAAAAAAAAGCAGATGTTCAGATCAGATGGAAATGATAATGGCTGTCAAGAAAAGGTCAGTTACTCTGACTAACGCTGTACTGCAGACTCGAGAATATTCTAACAGCAGCTTCCGCTTTGAAATTTGTTTTATTTGCATTTCTTCTCAATAGGCATTTTGTTAACAACATTCGGTATCTTTAGAAATCAAAACACATTGCAAATTGCAATACACAGACAGAAAATGAGACAGGTTGCATTTCGTCCACCAAAATGATGAAAATTTCATCACAAACGGAGCATTCTTTGGTTAAATAGGAACAGCAATTCAGATTAGCTGTGCTTAAATCTTGTACATGCATTACAAGAATCAGGGAAAAAGTGAGAACCAAGTTCAGAACTTTGTAGTTTTGGGTTTGTTTTTTTTTTTGCAGAAAGAATATACAGACATGACTAAAGGCATCTCTTAAATATTGCAAAACCACAGTTAAAGGTTTAAATAACGCGCATTGCACAACTGTTTTTGAGGGGAAGCTACAAAGATAAATACAGAACACAAGGAAATAAATTACACAGCAGCTAGTGGAAATGCTTAATAAATTCTTAAGTGTTTATCACAACCATTCTTTTCTTATTATTTGATCTAATAATTAAAGCACAACAAAAAATAGGATTTTTGCTATTGAATTTAACTGAAGCCGGATCAGGGCCTTTACAGTCTCAAGGAACTCTGATTTTATTCTGCTATCTCAATAACACCCTTTGGGTTAAAAGCTTTAACAAACATCACTTACCACATGATGAACATTATTACTTAAGACATTTGTCAGTTTAAAGAAAAATCAGAAGCAGTATATAATTAATAATGTCAAGCCCAATTAAACAAACTCCTACCTCCTCCCCTTCTTTTTTTTTTCTTGAAAATTAAATTCAAAACTTGCAGGACATATTTTTGATGACCTTTTTCTACAGACCCTCAAGGACTTTTATGGTGGCTATTCCTTGGGAGAAAGAATAATGAAATGCAAACAGGTGATTTGAGACAGCATTTCTTCACAAAGCCCCTGTCGTCACTTTACATGCCATCACTGTTGCATGTTTTGAGGTTCTGTCAAGAGCCTCACAGCAGGTCCATGTAGAAAAGCTTCTTGATGAACGTGTCAATTTACAACAGAGAAGCTACTCCAATTAATCCGGGTGTGCAGTGAGACAGCCTATAGCAAGTTGGGCACTGTAAATTCAAACCTTTCTTAGTGCACCCTGACTTCTCAAACAGTTAAAGCTCTACTGAACATCATTGATAGAATCCTTTTAAGGCAAGAGCATTAGTAAGTTAAGAGATAGGATGTAGGACCACATCACTGGTACCAGCCTAAGGATGTAAGTGAAATGGGGAGTAGAGTAACAGCAGCATTTCTAAAATTCTTCCCTTTCTTCAGCTTGTTTAAACATGAAGCTTGTACACTGGATTTGCTTAACGTCTGTGTTTTTGTGTCTCTGTGTTTGTGTGATTAGGGGCAGGCTTAAGAATAGGCAGTCCAGGTTTCTCTGGGAATAGTTGTGAATTGGGATAATGAAACATGGAATTAAAGTTGCCCAGAAATGTTAGATGTGTAGATTCCCTTACAGGGCCTAGTACTCTGCCTGTTCAACTCTGTTTTTCAAGTCCCATTAATCCTGGTGGGCAAAGTATCAAATCCATAATGGACAAAGATCTCCATGGCAAAATGATATGAATTGAGGAGGATTCTATAAATCTCTACAGGATAGGCTACCTTGCTTCAGTACTACACAGTGCAAGAGTCAGGGACAAACTCAAATAGGAAAATACTGCTTCTCTGCCAAGAAAAAACAGGAGATTGATCCAGGCAGGACACTTCCTCCTTTGCATAATTACTTCTGCAAAAGATCTGCACTGCTAACAGAGCCTCTGGCAATGAGACAAGAAAAAAAATGCTTAGTGGGTGTCCAAACAATTTTTTCCCCCTGCATTTCTCTCTGCTTTTTATATCAGGAATGGTGTTGATGCTGGGAGCTTTGAATTCACCCAAGTGGTCCCTGGTAGCTAAACCAGCATAGGGCCCAGCCCTGACTGAACCAAAATAAGCTCAGCTACAGTTAATTGGCTTCCAGCTGGTCAAGCTCACACAGCTGCCTCTGAGCTCTGCCCGGGGATTAACCTGTACAAGCTCAGGTCACTTGCCCAGGCACCCGGGCTCCTTGGCAGCCCAGCTGTGCTGCAGGCTGGCATCCAGAGCTGAGTGCCCTCCCAGGGATGCTAGAAGACCTTCCCTACAGGCACAGAAAGCCCATCTCAATGTCTTTCTTTCTTAAGGTAGCAGAGAGAACAGCCATGTAATTTGCAAACTGTGTAATGACTGGTTAGCCATGGGACCCTTCTTACTGGGATACTCTTAGGAACTGCAGAGTAAGTTTATCAGTACATCTAGACAACCAGGATGAAGGTGAATAAAATATTTTTGAACTCTTTTGGCATTATCACATGAGACTCCTATTCATAATGTGTTTGCAAAACAGCTTGCACTTCCCATGCTGGGAAAATGAGTTTTCCATGGCCTGAAATATCTACCTAGGCTTCTTTAAACTAAATGCATGAACAAGCCCTTCAAAACTTGGTGAGGAAACAGAATTAAGGGACTGTCTCCACCCCTAGTTAGTGATGGTTTACAAAAATCAGTTGCACAAAAGAGTTAAAAAGAAAGTGGTGGCTGGAGAAGGGATGAAAAAAAATTTGGACTACAGGCTATTAAAAATACTTTTCCTGTCTTATAGCAGGAACAGGCTAAATGAACACATTTACTTAAATTCTTCTTATGAGAATGTTTATACCAGTATTAGGATAATCCTTGTGGAGATGATTTGGTTTCAGCCCTTAATGTGTTTAACCAGCTTCATGTCAGTGAGAGACAACTTATATTGGAGCTGTGTTGTTTGAGCAGCTTGCATTTTTTTTTTTCTACTAAAAGAGAGGCTTTCTACTCAATTTCCAAAAAATAATTTCCAAATTATCTAATTAGGGAAAAGCAGGTGTAGAAAATAGAAGTTAGCAAATGAGGACAGCTTTAGCAAAATTTATTTTTTTAAAACTTCAGTACCTAAATCTGCGGCTATCAGGTTTCCCACAGAGTACTTACAAATCAAGGGAGACCAAGCAGTGGTAATACCTCCACAATGCCTAGAGGGTTCTCAGTTAGGCAACTTGCTTTTTCTGTAAATCAGAACATTATATTTAGCACATATGGTAGTTTTCCTGTGGGTGCACAGCAACTGAAGTCAAAACAGACGCAAAGTGTTTTTAAGCAGTGTTTGGAATGATGCATTGTCTGTTTGAAATGACAAGTTTGTACATTGCAGGGCAGGGTTAGTATCCACCTCTCCTTTATAATTTGAAAGTCTGTGTTGCTTTATTTTCACTCTCCTCTGTGTGAGGCAGGGCTATTTTGAAGCCTTTCGGGGGGGCGTGGGGGGGGGAATCTCTGTAAAGTAACCATCCAGCATGAAATATTTAAAGTTTGGAAAGGAAACTCAGATCTCTATCTCAAAGCCCATTCAGTCATCCTTTACTTGGAGCTGCTTTTAAATAGTCTTCTACTGGAATGGCAGAAATTTCTCCATACCAGCTTTGAAGCCAGATGTGCTCAATGTTCATTTTCATGAAGAACCACTCATAGCTACGAGGCCACTTTCTCACCACTGGGTGCCTGGAATGAAAAAGAAAAGGGGGAAAAAAAAAAGGTAATTAAAAGATGAGCCAAAGCAAATGCACAGTCTGCTTTCTTCTTCAGCACAGTGTGCTCAGCCAGAGTGAAACCTGAGAGCTGAGAACAACCACCATTCTTTTTTTTTTACCCTCTTTTGCAGTAAGGTTTAATGATCCACACCCCAGCCTGTTAAGAACTGCAAAGAGGAGAGCCAGTGAACACCACCTTCCCCTGTTGCAGAACTCTGTCTCTAAACACAAATCTTGTTTGTTCTGTGAGTGACAAACAGCCAGAGGAGATTCTCTGAAGGTGCGTCAGGGTTGCGCTTGTATCTGTTCAAAGGAAATGGTGTTCTGAAAATATTACATCTTTGGTGGCAGTAGTTGTGGTATGTCAGGGAGCTAATAAAACTGGCTGGCAGGCAGACCACAGCCTCTTTGAGCCATTGCCTGCTAGACCTTCCTTGTCCTGTATTTCTGTCTTCTTTCTTGGGCTTGCCTTTACAGCTACCTCAAAGAGACCCTTCCAGTCAGCACTACCGGGTCTGGTCTCCAAGTCACTGCGGGTGACTCTGCAAAGGATGCTGTGAGATGCTTGGCAGTGGTGCACAGAGTAGACAACAGCTCAAGCCACAGTGTTCCTGGGAGTGTGGGGAAAAGTGGTGCAAGTCCAGACAGGGTTGGTCCAGTGCCCCTCAGCCCCTGTTGAGGACCCTGCAGAGGAGAGGGCTGGTCTGGCAACCTCTGGGTTGAGCTGGGGTTTCCCACCATTTTCTGAGTTGCATCTTTAAGCGCTCGTGACCGTGGCACTGGGAAGTGGCTCCAGCTGCTGCAGGCAGTGGAGGGGTTGGGCCCTGGCAGCCCTCACCACGCCAGGCTGGCTTTTGCTCCCTGACAGCAGCAGAGCATCTGCTGCCGAAGCGCTAGTGCACCCTGGCTCCATAGGAATCTGACTTCTGCAAAGTTTGTACAAAAGGCTTGTGTGCCAATATAGCCCCCATCTGTCCATGGTCCCATTTTCCTATTGATGGGGCACCCACTGAGAGGATCCCACCCTAAGCCCTGGGTTATCACCTGTGATATCACCTCTGGGCTGTTTTGGATCTCAGCTCCTGGCAGTTTCCCAGTAGTATCTGACTGACCAGGCAGGGTGTGCCTGCAGGACCATCCCTGGCAGCATGCGTGGGAGGTGGGTGCCCCAGCTAAGGTTTAGGCTTTTCATGCCTGCTATTCTGAAGACTTGCTGGAGGGCATGGGGGCACACCCTGGGTGTGGGTGTGTGTCTGGGTTGTGCTTGCATCTGTTCAAAGGAGACTGTTTAGTAAGTATTATGGCTTTGGTAGCAGTTGTCATGGTATGTCAGGAAAAGTAATAAAACCCATAAACTCCACCCTGCAAAGAGGAGTAAGCTCAAAGGCAGTAGAGTTCTGGTCTGCCTCTGAGGAGGCAGCTGTGGCTGAAGAGCACTACCTGTCCCAAGGTGGGGGAGAATCATTAAAGATAACAAATACACCCGGGATTCATGGAATCTCTCCTTGGAGCCAGGTGAAATATTTTCACAATCCCCCAATTATAAACCATGTGCCTTACCAGAGTCCAACACTGACTAATTGTATTTCCATGTTTCCTTACCTCAAGAGTTAAAAGGAGATTGCAAAGCTCTGCTTGCTGTTCTAAGCCACACAGGAACCAACATGCTTCATGGCCCCGAAGTGAAGACCAGGCTTGTCTCAGATTTTCCCTACCAAAAAACCACATCCATGTATTTGTCTCAAACCTGCGGGTTGCACTCTGCTATGTGCCTGCTAGGTACAGACCTGGAAAACATTGCTTGCTTGGCAAATTCCACTTCCTTTGGAGCCACTGCGACCATCTGTCCCATGAGAGTCAGCCTGGTGCACCTTGGATCCTCCGGATCGATTACGTTTTTTCTGTGCACAGAGAAAAATGCTCATGTGTAATAGCTCGGTTTCTTTGTTAAGGGTTTGCCTTTTTTTTTTTTTTTTTTTAATTTTTTTAAATATGAACTCCTGCTCACATGTAAAAAGTTGCAATATTTTGTCAATTCTTGCAGGTCTTTTCTTCACCCAGTTCTAACATTTGGGTGGTTCTGGAAGGAGTACTCACTTGAAACAGATCTCTGCCATAGATACTTGCTTAATCTGAATTTATGCTCTCAAAAACTGAATTAATGCACGTTAGCTTTTAGAAAAGTGTGAAAATGGCAGTTTTCTCAGACATATGTACAGACCTGAACTCAAGATTCTGCAAAGAATTTGTGAGGTGGTTTGTCTGTGCCTGTGCCTACAAAACAAGTGCATATACCTATATATGTGCATAAAATAGGTCTTTTCCTTGTGCCTAGCCCAGAAACTCAATCCTTGTTATTTTTCACCTGTTTTCCAACTGCTTTGCACCAAAGAGGCAAATAAGATCTATTAAAAAAAATTTGTCCGACTGCCTTCATTGTTCAGACCAAGACAGGGAAGTTATTTGTTGCCTTTTGACTGTTTCTATACAGTAATAGTAAAACCTTCCCATTAATAGCCACAGGGCAATTGCTGACTCTGACATATACAATACAAGGAAATAAATCATAAGTAAATTGACCAGTTGCAAAAAAAAAAAAAAAAAGAATTCTATGAAATGGCTGCAAAGACCTGACCCTGGCAAGTGCTTAGCAGCCCCAAGTCCCACTGCCAGCAGTTTGAGGCTGCTCAGCATCTCCCAGGACTGTCTCCCCCCATAAGAACCTTGGCCCGAAAGACTACATTAGGAAGTGAAGACTGCATTTCTTCTTCTCCGTGTTTTAATCTGAAGCAGTAAATCACAGTAAATTACATCTCATCTGCATGAGATTTTACTTAAAGATCTGGACTTCAGCCCTTCAGCCTTAACTGCACATAATCTGTGCTGGTTTTTTCTTTTGGTTATAATTCTCAATATGTGTCTATTGCATGCAGGAAACATATGGGCATTCTCCTGCAGATCATTTAACACCTGCACATTCCCCACAGATGGTTAAGAAAGACCATGTATTGCAGTGGATAAAGTGTCTGCTTTTAAGATAGGGCCATGAACAGCGATACATATGGAAGTATAGTCGGCTGATTGATACTCAGCTATGCCCATTAAAAACTTGGCACCATCTGTAGCCTGAACTCCAAAGAGTCATTTGCAGTCACATCATCTCTGGGATGTTTTTTCTGCATCTGGAGCAGCAGTTGTCTGAATGGGGTGTTCAGCTTAATGACCTGAGGACAAACTCTACTCATACTCTCTTTCCTCTGTGGTGTTTTCTGCATGGGAGAAAGGGCAGCTGACAAAGATCAAGCTCAGACTTTCTTTTGACATCAATAAAAAATGGTCTAATTTTCTCTAGTACATTTTATTATTATTATTATGAAGTATCAAATGAATGGTATTCTGAGTACTTGAAAATATGCTTTTCCTGCCCTGTCACTTGACTTATTTTTATCAGTGTGTATTCAAAGTACAAACTTGTTTGCCTGGTCACTTTGGTGTGCTGTAGCATGTTGCTTGGCTCTTCAGCATCCATGGTCCGATGAGATTCTTACCCACCAAACCACAAATAGATATGGGTGAATACACTGTAACGCAGCTGTAAGGAGAGGAACTAAATCCTACAGACCAAGGGTGGCAGCTGAGGGCCTGCATGTCCAGCAGCCAGGGCAGAGCAGATTCACAGTCTTGTAGCTGTTGGCCCTGGATGGATGGGTCTTAAAGTCCATTTGAATAAATGTCTTTATCTATTGTTATGCTTTGTGCTTAATCTTAATATTCAACACATTCACATCTTCTACATATGTTTAAATGTGTAACTTGGTGATTCTTAAAATACAGAAAGGGAACCTAGAAAAATTTCAGTTCAAAAGACTGCTTTAAACTAATAATTGTGTGTCTGGAGTAGATGACCTTTAAAGGTCCTTTCCAACCCAAAGCATTTTATGGTTGTAAGTTTTGGAAGAGCTGAACAGGACAACACCACATATGAGTTCAGCACACTGTGTTAATACTCTGTTGGCTTTGCTTTTAGTGCTGCCTCTTACTGTAGGTTTTCTGTTTCAGAATAGGAACTTTGTATTCTAATCTTACATTAGCATTAGTATTTTATTTATCAAAGGAGCCCTTCATATTCTGAACTAAATCTGTTTCTGCATTGGTTTTGGCACGGTATTCCCCTAACAATGTGTGATTACTTTTATACTTTTCAAACCATCAGAAAACACTAAACTTACTGCTACCATTTCTAACTCCACCGTGAACAGGTCTTGAATTTTTAGTGGTGTTAGGTGTGCAACTAAAGTAAATGCAGTTTTTTCTTCCTAGGAGTAAAGGGATATAGCCAGAGACATAGCTTATATTTTTACCAAAAATAATAAAGGGATACCAGGAATAAATAGGTATGTTTACTAAAATATTCCGTCCTCACATCTGTAAAGGTCTAGTCATGCATTCACTAGTCACTTTTTGCCTTCTGTATAAATAAAGCACATGTTCAGCTCTTGGTCCTTGGGTTCCTTTTATCTTTGTTGGCACAAGAACCAGCAGGTGTGAAGGAACAGCTTTATAGATCATACGTGTGCTGCTGACTAGGGGTGAGGGGGAGGCAGAGCCAAGGGGAGAGACAGCATGCTGGTGACACCGTCTCTCCATCAAGGAAACCTGAGGTGGCTTCTCAGGCCCTGTCTTTACCAGAATCAGGTCCTCTATCTTTCTGGAGAGGACTTCATGAAGGCTAGATAAAATATGAACTGAGGAGAAGAGAAAGCAGGAAACTGTGAAAGGAGACCAAGCAATAGGGAGCACCTTTACATTTTTTTATGCTTATTTAAAATACATACTTCCTGTTGCAGAAGCTGATGGAAGTCAGATTAAAGTGGAAGAAGAGTCGGCTTATGCATTTTATAAGAACACAGTGCATTAAGAGAGATCATCTTCATTATTCATCTGATTTGTGAAGAGAGAATTGATTGTCTCTGTTCCTCTGCTTTCAGTGAGCAGAGTGCGGAGTTTAACCAAGTCCAGGCAGTTGTCTCTTCCAAGCGTGTTTGCTGAGGGCATGAGCTGCATTTGCTTACAAAGGTGTCAACTCCACTGAGCTTAAGGAGCAGTATGTTTCCCAACAGAGACGCAATGCCACAAAGCGCACTGCTGATCATCATGTCCCACTTATTTTACTGTCTACCACTTCCGCACTTGCTGGGTCATGGTTCAAAACTAGTTCAGAGTAGAGTGCCACCTACTCATTAAATTGTTTACTATACTAGCCATCTCTTAGATTTTAATTAGAAGGTTCCTGTACAATGACTAGCCAAGCCCAGATCCGATGAACCCGTAGTTCAGGCTGATGTGATTATATTGGCACACAAGGTGATGATGTTTGGTCTTTTTTAGGATTCCCTTTCACATCTGAGATCTCTGCTTCAACTGGTGATGCTCTGTCTCCTGGTTTCTAACCAAAAGTATCGCTGAGTACTATCTTCATTCTCAGCCTCTGCAGTCCATTAGTCAGGTGAAACAGATCTGGCACAGATCAGCGGTAAGGGCAAAACAGGAGTTCGGGAGGCACTTGGGAAGGGAAGGCAAGTGTCCCTGAGAAGGAATCAGTAGGAGGAAGGCTGGAAGGTTCAGTAATGCCCCGGGGACTGGGGGATGAAGCAGGGGTCTATGGAGGGGAATCTCTCTCTTTTTCTTCTTCCCCAGCCTCTTTTTCCCAGAGAGGAGCTGCCATCCTTCTCCACCACCCTGAGGAAACAGAAAGCACTGTTTTTACCCATCTACTTGTTGAGCAGAATGGAAGAGAAAAGAAGCTGGGAAAGAGCTTTCTCCTGCTGCAGAAAAGGAGAGCTAGGGAGCCAAGAAGAAAGCCCCAGAGAACAGTTTTCCTACCATTTTTTTTTTTTTACTTTAGAGCATGCAGCCCCTGTGTAGCCTAAGAGCAAAGTGGCAGTGTCCCCCCAGATCCTAACCTCTCCTCTAGTGGCAGAAGCAGTTGTACAAAGACACACAATGAGGAGGTGGGGGCTGCCTGCTGGAACAGCTCATCCCTGTCACCTCCCACAGATGCAAGGTAGGCACCCTGTCACCCCTCACAGGGCTCTTCTTCACCTACCCCAAAGCAGGCACAAGGTGAAGACTCACAGTTATTTTCTAGAATATGCAATACATCGTAGGGTTGGGGTTTTTTTTGTTCCCTAAAACCCACAGAAAGGAAGGGAGGAGATGCTATGTCCTTAGAGAATTATTGTAAAGTGCTTATAATTTTGATTCATAAATGTGATTAATTTTGATCCTCCTCATACATTTCATTTGCTCACCACTAACTACCAGAGTCTCTGAAGCAGAAAGAATGTATTGGTGCTGCTAATCTGTGTGGCATGAACGTCAAACAAAATCTCTGCTGAAAGCAATTTCATAATCTGAAAAGCTGCTGCTGGCCTTCAGCTGGATATGCCTGGTCAATTTTACCCTGCCCTGCTCAGACTTTGACAATAATTTCTTTATCATCCATGTTTGAAAGCCAGCAAAGATAGTTAAAAGACATTTTTGCTTTTGGAAGAGCAGTTTTCTGTTCTGAATGTGAAGCTGGGCTTGGCAGCTGAAGGGTATCAGTACAGTGTCTGCTCTGCATCTCAGTGAGCCTGTATTCATAGGATACCTGGGTTTCTGTTTTAAATAATTTCCTTTTCATATAAGAGAATCCTTCCTAGAATGTTTTAATTAGAATTTGTTTAGTGAAGTCAGTCTGTTTGTCTGTTGTCACTGACAATAACAACTCACTTCTTTAGCTGAACTCTGTTTCAGACAGGAAACTTTTATATAGTTTAACCATAGACAATTCCCAAGGAAAGGAAAAAAAAAGAAAAAGAATCACAGCATCAACTATTTCTGTAAACAGAGACAGAGAAACACATACTAATTCACTAGAAAGGGATTTTGGGAAGTTGGTTAAGAATACAGTAAAAACCCAGTAATTTAGAGCTATATTGTGTGCATTGGGTTATGATGATAGTAGGTTTCCTATTTGTCTTTCTAATTTGATATCTTCCTGATTTTTTAAATACAGATTTTTCAGGAACAGCTACTGACGTCATTATTTGCATATGACTAAAAAGGGTCAATATAAATACCAGAACTAGAAATGTGTCTGTGCCACAGAACCAAGATGTGGATTTCAAAAATTGAGGGGTGTCTGAATTCAGTGTTTGTCTTCTGTGTACGTCATTTCTCTTTCTGTGAAGGTGCGGTGCCAAATTTCTTTGTTATATTCATCCTCATATAAACAGACAGTGGTTCTATAAACCCAGGGTTAGCTGTATGTTGGATGGCCAACTGACATCCCAAAGGTTGTGCCTGCCACCCATGGCAGGTTTATCATCTGTTAGGATTGCCCAGGAATGAAGTTGGCAGTTTATTCCCGCTGCCAATCCAGCACACAGCAGGGAGCCTAACCCAATGCATTACTCTCCTCTTCCCATGGCCTGGTGGTATCCAGAAGTACTGGAGATGCTCAGTGCTTCCTGTCTGCCTTTTCAATGCAGAGTTCGGAAACCTATGGCATCAGCTTATATCTACTGATGCCATCTGCCTGGTCATGCTGATCCATCACCTCAAGCAGTAGATGAGCATGGTGGGTGAAATGGCTCTGATGGAGCCACCCCTGATGCAGGTGATAAACCAGCAGAGGAACCTGGGTCCCTCAAAATCACTCACAGTCTGCTGTGGGGATTTGTAACACCATCCTCCAAAGTAATAGCAAAGAAAAACCATTAAGTGGACTGACCCCAAAGCTCATTACTCTTCTTTCTTACTCTTTTTTCCCTTGTGTGAAAACCAGTTCATGGCAGCTATGTAACTGCTCCTTCTTTGAGAAAGCTGAAGTTGGTCCCTATGAAATGTGCTGAACCTGGTGTCAAGGGGGCGACAGAGGTTTGAAATTAATTGCCTGTTTTCCAGACAGCAGCTGTAATGAGGCAGGCCCAGGAGCTCACTTGGAAAGCGAGATCCTCTGAGAAGCCTGTGTGTTGAGAAATACGTTTAGAACAATAGCTGCTCTATTCTTTAGTGTTGGGCTTGGTCCTGCTCCCTCAGAAAGCTGTAAGAATGTGACTCAGTCTTTGCAGCTTGTCCATGGCATAGACAGCCAGCATAGTCTATTTATAGCCCTGAACCATTTAATTTTTCTTGCCTCTATTATCCATTTATCAGCCTTCAGATAGGATGCAGTGTAGTCGCTAACAAATGCTGTCTAGCCTGGCCATCAGAGACCCTTCTCAGAGAAGTGCCACCCATCTCCCTCTGGGAAAAGACAATCTCTAGGTCAGAGAAGAGGAATCCAGACTGTAGCTGCAACATTATCATGTCTTGCAATTAGTGCCTGCTCAGATCCAAAGCAGCTTTCTTTCTTTCATTATTAAATCTTTTTTTCTTTTATTAGTTTAAGCTTTTCCGATTTTCTCTCCGGCTGATTAAATATTAAGGTTGGAGCACCAAAAAGGCCACCCTGTATTCCTCACATCCCTGAAAGTCAAAACGTTTATTGTTAAGGGCTGGAAGTTGAATCTGTTCTGAAACAAAACAAATTAAATTCACTACTAAATAAATTTAATATCAAACTGATGTACACACACACAAGTCACTTTATACTCATTAGACACAAGAAGACTATTGAAATGTCAGCTGTGTTTTCTTTCTAAAGGCCAGAGATTTCTTTTGTGTGCAATAGGTCAGAAGCATTTTTCAGGAGAGTGCCAAATGCTCCCAGGAGCATTGACTACAGCCATTGACCAGTTTCCACATTTACTGAAATTCCTGCAACTCAGAGCAGGTTAATAATGGAATTCTAGTAACATTCCACATGAAAACAAGCTACAAATATATTGCTGGCGTACAAGGACATGAGCTTTCTCATGCAGAGCATTATTCATTTAACTATTTCGTATAATTATTTTGAAGCCAAAACAATTAACGATGCTCTTGACCAAGAGAACTTTTGGTATTAAACCCATCTATAAATGACAGTTTCTTTTGCAAAGACAACCTCAAGGGTACTGTTGTAATATTAGCAGGACCTGAGGTCTCTAAGAGAGAGAGGTCTTGCCTCTCATGTAGTGGGAGTAAAGAAGAGGAAGAAACCTGCTATACAGAACCTGGGCCACCACATGAAGCTCTGCACTAAGGGCTGATGTGTGCTGTCTGCACAGCACAGCCTGGCTATGTCAGCAGGTCGAGCACAGCCCAACAGGACGCTTGGGCTGCCCGTGGCAGAGGTCACAAGCTGGTCATGTTACCAGCTGGGGACAGGTCACCCCAAGCACTGGCAGCAGAGCCTGGACACACTTTTTGCTTTCTTCACTGTCTCACTGCCAACAGCAAAAGCTCTTTCTGTGGAGTGATGGTAGGGTGCTGTGCAGGGCTGCAGTTTCAGATGTTACTAGTTTAAAATATAAAAATCACTCATGGGTTACTAGTTTAAAATGTAAGTTCGCTTCTGACTCCGGTTGTAGGGGCAAGGAAAAGAAGAAAGTTAAAGTCCCAGTGCCTTCATGCTTCCTGGCTGTGAGATAGCCCCAGAGCTTCACCACATTTTCCTAGCTATCATCAAAACCACAAACCGCAGCTCAACAATTGTCCCAGCTTTTCAGTCTCTGTATTGCTTGTTCTTTGCACTAATGCCAGCCAACATCTGTTCCAGATGAGAACTCCAGAAATAATTAAGGACAAACTGAATGTAAGAACAAAATAAATAATGCAAGGAGTGCTGAGCAGATTCTGAATCTGTGTACTCAATTCAGTAGTAAGCTCAATATTTAGAGTATGGTTACATGCTAAAATGAGGATGTCCTATTTTTCTCCACCTTCTACTTTCCTCTCTCCTTTGCACTCATCTGGGTCTCAGGGAACTGATTCAAGTTACAAACCCAGTAGAAATCTCATCCAGGAAAAAAAAAAAAAGAAAGAAAGAAAAAGAAAAAAAAGATTTCTGCTGGGTTACTGAGCTAAAATAGGCCCACCATATGGTCAGCTGAAGGGAGGGGGTGTGATGGCATGGCCAGGAGCCACAGCAGCCATGGGGAGGAAAAGGACAGAAGGAAAGGAAAGGAAAGGAAAGGAAAGGAAAGGAAAGGAAAGGAAAGGGAAAGGGAAAGGGAAAGGGAAAGGGAA
>JANIJG010020750.1:0-37887 GCA_024611175.1 Megaceryle torquata
TTCCCCCCCCAGTTCATTTGCAACTAGCAAGCTTTGGTTTCTTCGAAAGAGCCCCCAGCAAGCCAAATATAAAGTCCTAATACCTCTTTCTTTTCCAAAGGAGGATTGAGTTTCCTGCTGCAAGAACTGTTTCAGCAGAGACAGGTAGCTCATGATAAATTTAACTGTAATCTGCTAAACATATGCTAATGCTTTACTGTCGATGTATGAGCATTCATGCTTCTTACCCATTGGTGCTAATTATCTAACATGCATTACCATAAAGCTGGAATTGCATGAGGCATGTTAGTGCTTCCTAAACTTTATTTCAGACAACTTTCCAGCTTATTCATCAGTAGGTAGTTCTATAGCTCCCGGACATAGCTCACACAGAGTAGTGTGGCTCCTTCAGTTTTCTCTGCAAAAATGACAAGATGCAGGCCAGCTGGTCCCCCACCGCTTGCTCTGGTGAAATGATATTCCCATCACAACTCCCGCTGTAATCATTTCTACTAATCTTGCTCTCTCTCCTTCCCACGTAGATTCTCCAGATCATTACACAGGTTAGCTCTCCCCTGCCTGCCCACCAGTCACAGGATTCAAACAACGAGCCTCAAATTATGCTGAGAATAAATGGAGATAAACAGCAAACCCAAGGAGACAAATAAGACGAACACCTTGAAAAGGAACCAGTAAATGAAATGGGATGTGACAGGCTCAGGAAGATGAGAGGGAATGATTTCCTGGAATGCAGCAGCAATTTCGTGCCAGCAGCGATGTGCTGGCTGTACTTGACCTTCAGCAACCTTTATCCCCATCTTCTGCTGCTGCTCCTACAGCTTCCCAGCCTGTTTCTCCTCCTTTGCTGCTGTCTTGCAGTTTCCCTGGTCAGATACTTTATCTAACTGGTGCAGACACTGGGTTTACTGAAATGAGGCTCTTCCTATGAAGGTGCTGCAATCTGTGCATTTCCTCTCACCTTCCAGGAGTGGCATGCAGCCTGGGGGCTCTTTGGTGGCATGCAGAGGGAAGTCCTCTGTGTATCTTCTTGACAGCTTTGACCTGACACTGTCACACATGGAAATTAAAGTCCAACATTAACAGAATGATCCCTCAGGAAAAACACTCAGAACTTTTTGTTGAGAGCTTCCAGAGGGCTGTTATTTGTTTGGTTTGGTTGGGAATTTTGTAGCAAAATGGGTTGGTCCCTGGAAGTTGTCACTTGACATTAAAAAATTGAAATTAAAGCAGTTAATAGGAATAAATAGATGCCAATAACTTCTTGGAAGATGTTTCATGGGGTTTAAGCATTTTGATTTGACAGGCCTGAAATCATTGTCCAGTTTGAAATACCTCGTGCATAGAATTATGGAACATTTCTTTTAAAAACAGATATAAAAATGAAATATTTTGAAATTATTGAAGTAGAGAGTTTCTACTCATGTGATGTATTTTGGTGTGCATGATTTCTGCTTTTTTTTTTTTCTTCCCCAATTTTGCCTATTTGTCTTGGGTCAGAGTTGGACAGCATGGGGAAATCTTGAAAATATTGACAGGACATAGCTTTGGGTAACCACCCCCACCCTGGCCTTGTCCTTCATTTGAAGGGAAATAATAAAAAGTGAAGGATTTGCCATCTTATAAGAAGATATTGTCAAACAAAACTGGTTAGCAGAAACCACCCTCAGCTTTGAAAGGAAGCAAGCATCCCAAGACCAATGATGCTGAAAATATTTTAACGAAGAAGGCTGCTTTTGTGTGCAAGCTGTGTATCAGGGTGCCAGTTCTTTTTGGTAATGTGTAGAGGCCAACAGCAATAGCATCAAACATCTGAGTACTTTGTTACATATTTGATTCAGTGTAGTACAGCTCCTAATTCTGTTCCTGACATATCACTGTAACTGTGTTGTTTGGTCTCAGTATGCTCTTGTGTACCCTCATGCAGTGTAATATCAAAACACTTTCTGTTACTAAGAGCAGTGTGTGTACGAATCTTTGTGTATGAAGCACTCCCTCTGTCTCTTATCAGCCTGTCGGGAAAAGAGTTTGATTATTTTATAGAATTTTGCTTTGTTTGAAGAAATTATTGAGGGATGTTCAGCTGGAAAGGTTTGCACTGAAGTTTATTTTTCTCTCCTTGGGGAAGAAGGTCTGTAGTCCACATCCAGCTCCTCAAAAAGTCCTCTCCTCCTCTCAGGACCGTCTTGCCTGTTTGCTGGCAGATTCACTGTTTGGAGGAACGAGGCTGTCAAGGGAGGTCGTGGTTAAAGAAGAGGAAGGAAGCCTCACAGGTAGGTTGGGCCAGTCCTGCAGCCGACTTTGAATTTCAGAGCAGTGACCTTGAACTTGTCTCTGCTCTGCAGGGAGCCCACACGGTAAGCCTGGGCACTGGGGTGAAGTGTTTACTATGACCTGCATTGCTGATCAGATGAACTGTTATGTATAGCAACACTTCTCATTTTTTCCAGTATATATAACTTCACTCCTAGATCTGAGGTGAAGTGACGTAAAGACCGTGCAGCTCACTATTTCATCAGATGTAATAATTTTGTGGCTTTCCCCACCCCAGTTTCTTTCACTTAAGGACAAGAAAATTTCTGTATGCTTGTAAGGGATAAATGTCTTGCAGCTGGTGCAAAATAGTTCATTCATACCAAATAAATCCCAGATACTCTTTTAAAGTGTCTTAGAGTAATACAGTCCAGAAAACCAATATGCTAGGGAAACATAGTATTAGGAGTATACCAATGATTGTCTCTCTTGCGATGAAATCTTTTTAGAAATATTAAAGATGAGACCTTTTTTCTGGTTTTCTAGTGAAGCTCCAGTTTGCTGTCTCTGTCGGTATTCATTATTGTTCAGTTCAGATGAGGCCATGCTTCAGTGTTATGGTTAGTTTCATGGCACCTGCTAAAGGTGCCCAAAAGCCTGTAGCCTTATGATGCAAACTGCTGATCTGATACAAGCTTGTTCTGCTGGTTCCACTTTCTTCAACTGTTAACTTTGGCAAGTTTTAAGCCAGGACAGATAGCATCTTTTCTCTTCTAGCTGATGTCAGCTCAAAAATGTGTCACCAACTCTGTGTTGTAGGCTTTGGGGAGCTGCACAAAAAGAAATATTTACCTTCCATAATCTGGCTTGATTTTTTCCTGCTAGGGGATGCAGTAAAACAGTTACATGACAGTGATGACCAAGGGTGGAACCACAGCCTAGGTACTCATAAGAAGCTCAGCAGCTGTGATTTTGTTGCTTGCCTTACAGTATCAGCATTTTCCTTAAAGCTTCAGCGGCACCATTCATAGAGCATGTCAGAATTCAGCTTGTGCTTAAAAGTTATAAAATAGTGTGTTTACCCCATGGAGGCATGGGCTAAGATTGAGAAGAAATATTTCTAGTTCTCAGAAGGAGGATAAAAATCCAAAGATCACTCGCATAGTATTTCGTGGTATCATAACTAACTGCCTCCTGAATTTGTAGATGCTTGGCTTATGATTTTTGAACTCCTGAGGTTAGAGGTAGTGGGATAGCTGGTGAACAGTAATTGACACTAAAAATCCAAGAAAAACCTGCCAGTCTCACTTTCACTGATGCCAGATAAATTGTATAAAACATTTTCATAGGGAGTCAGTAACTAATTATTTTACATTCATGTATGTTGCTGTAGAATTCAATGAGACCTCAACTTCTAAAATTAAATATTAAAAAAATAACTATTGCAGAGAGCTCATCAACAGCAGAGAAGTTATTTGCAGTATTCTTTCCGTAGAATATATGTATATTATCTTCACCTACTGTGGCATATCTTCTGCCATGCTTGTTATGTGGCTCTAGACTCCCATTAACTGAATCCCTGGTGGAAAGCCGTTTCCCTACATTATATTGTAATGCTCTTGTTAATGATAAATTGATGAAGAGCTGCTTTTTTAGATTAGGTGAGTGGTCCTTTGATAATGGGGTTGGAATCAGGCCAGAGGTTTTATACTACTTTGCCTGGAGGGTGAGAACCAACTAAAATATTCCTTTCTTATGTTCTGCTAGAAAATGAGGCAGTCAAAGAATTTCAGCTTTTAATTTTAAGAGAGCAGTTCAATGCTAGTTTACATGGTGAGTATTTTTAGTCTTTGTCTTTATCTTGCCCCATATTTCTAATAAATTATTAAAGAAAGGTACTTCTCATGTAATTAGAGAGCCAAGCACCTTTTAAACAAGATCAACCTCTGTACGTTTGAATTGACTGGTTTCATTTTCTTTGGCAAAAGATCATAAGGAAAATACTTTTGCATGTTTCAAAGTTAAGATCAATTGTTATCCTTTTCCAGTTTCAAATGCACTAGATTAGTACTTTTGCTGTAGCAGAAAACTGTTAGAATATTTATGGGTTTTATTTTTACATAAAACCAGACATTTCCTATTATATCTTTCTTTGGGCAAGGAACGTGCAATGCGTTCTTACATCCATGGATATTTTCTGCTATTAGCATTAATATAATTGAAATTAAGTGGAAGTAAAATATATTTTTCAAGTGACACATATTTTTAAAGTTTCCAGTCTTGGCTCCGATGGTTTTTCTCAGCTCTGTACCTTGCCCTTTGGGAAACAACATGGAGTGTGCATGCTCTTATCTTCTGATCATGATTTGACAAGGTCATGCCTTGGTAGGATTGGGCTGCCTATTATTATCTTGATGTTGCTTTAAAATTTAGTGGTATATGGAAGAAAGGAGAGGGGATAGTGGAATTTTAATACACCAAATAGATGTAAGAATCTCCTTGCTTATTGCTTCCTGGAGGTGGCTCCATGTTGCTTAATAAAGGACAATGTCTAATGGTGATACTGGACATGTAAGTGTGAATAGAGAAGAGAATCCTAAAATTTAATTACATTAATTTTGTGATGTCAACCTAAAACTGCCTTAGAGTCTGGATTTTGATTCTTTCATGTTCAAATTTAGGTGTTTTGTTTAGTCCTCTATGAAAAATAAAGATACAAACCAAACAAAACCACCTTAAAAAATAAATTGTGTAGCTGATTGTAGAATTAAGAGTTTGACACTTCTATTACCAAGAGTTTTGATCACAAGAAAATGTGAATTTTTTTCCGGTTGAAGGATTTCTTCAGCCTTTTGGATGAGTGGACCTAATCTCACCATAGGAGTGCAGACTTAATCTCACTATAGGAGAGATTCACAAATCACTTATTTGTCGTCTGCTTTCCAGCAAACATTTTTTGGTGGTGATCAGAAGAAAAATTGTGCTTTACATTAAAGTATTTTTGTCCCTCAGTTAGGTCCGTGTTCTGCCTTCAGTTCATACCCATGCTAACTCATTGACATTGTATCAAATCTTCCATACAGACTTTCATTTTCATATCAGAGAGAACTGCCTGGGATCCTAGCACTACCTGGTATATGGGAGTCATGTGCTCAAGTGTCCCCATGCAAAGACAAAGTGTGTATCAGGCTCTAGCCCTAATTGGGAGGCAGTAAGTGACAATTGAATTATGTGATGGCAGATCTGTGGAGGGTAGGAATAAAAGGGGAAAGTTCTGGGGCTGTTGGACTGTTTTTTTCCAAGGATTCAGAAAATTCTCTGTGTGTGCAGTGTGGAGGGCTGCCTCTTGAGACCTTTGTATCCCATGGCAAATAGGAAACGTGTGGGTAAAAGAGGGATCTATGTCTCTTAATTGTGCCACCATTGTTCAGTTTGCCTCTTCTAGGCAGGCTTTGGATACTGCTTTCACCAAATCGTTTTGTCAAGGACGTGATCTCTGTGTTGCAGCTGGGGTAAAAGGCAAAATGTGTGAATTCAGTTTAAAAAAACCCCAACTCATATTTGGAATTCATTAGTGTGTAGCATCAGAGTATATAAAAGATTTCTTCACCTGAGTTTGCCTTATAGGACAAACATTATCCTCAATGCCCTTGCCCCTGCAGGGGAAAGGGTGCAGAAATCTAAATATTATGCTTAAAACGATCCTGGTTGTAAAGAGCTAGAGCCAAAGTACCTAAAAGACAGCTTTTGTGAGTTGATATTTGTTTCAACCTGTGAAAAGAACAGTGGCTGAGTGCTTGTTAAAGGTATATTTTCCTTTTAAGTTATATGGAGAGAGGTGTCAACTATTTACCATAAATATATTTATACATTTGAATATATAAATGATACCGTTACTTACCTTTAGTAGGTTTCCCACTGACAGGTATGCTCAGAAAACATCTTTCACTAAACCTGAAATGTTGATATAAATATCTGAAGAAAAATACTAATCACAGAATACATTGAACAGACTTACTGATCTTGTATACCTGGAAAAAGATTTTCAAACAGACTTTGTCAGCTCAGCCTTGGCATTCCTTGTCAAACAAAAGCATGCCTAAAGACACATTTCAAAAGCAGACAATGCAGCACTTGCTAACCTGCAGAAAATCGAAAAGGATCAGGGAGGCAGAGAACAAACAGAATAGGTAAGCAATAAGAAATGGAACACAGTTCTAAAGAGCTGTTTCAGAGAGCCAAATATGTTTAAAGAAGCCTACATCAATAATTAAACATCAGTAAGTAAAATTCCAGTACACTTTTTTGCCAGTATTGTTTTAAGGTTTGTAATATAGAAATGAAATTATTGATTCAGTATCAGTAAGAAAACATATCTAGTTTTAGGGGAGGAAGAAGGGGATGGGGGAAGAGAATGAGACAAGAGTATTTTTAACGAAGACGTGCTAGTCTGGAATGCTAACTTTTTGTAATAGAAAGTCCACACTTCAGTATTCGTCCACTTCAGTCAGCTGAAAATTTGGGTCAGGCAGCTGTTATCTGAATTGACAGCAGCTATCTGATTAAAAGTAAATGCTCTTTAAAAAAAAAAAAGGAAAAGAGAGAGGAAAAAAGGCTGTGCTGTGTCACATTCACGCCACTCATGTTGCTTACGTTGTGTCACACTGTACAGTGATTTGATGCTACATAACACAACATGACATGAGTCACAGTTCACTGCTATCCACATTACACTCAGGTAGTTTGGCATAGCTCTAACTTTTGCTTTACTCTCATTTCCTATTCAGTGCACTCCACTTAAACTGGTTGGCTAATGCAGACAATTGCTACACACTCAAAACTAGAGTTCCCTACCCCAATACATTTTTCATTGGACATTAAAGTGGAAACTTCAGTGGCTATCTTTTGCACATCCATACGCAGCTCCTTTGCTCAACGTGTAGTAAGGGCATTAATGGCAACTTACACCTGAAAGGGAGGAGTTAAGGGGAATTTCCCATAGAAAATACAGCTGGTATCTGTGGCAATGACTTTCTGAATTCGAGAAATACACTCTAAATGGAAAATAATTTGACTTTTTTTCTGCCACCAGAGACGTTCCTAAAGCAAAACCTCATATTAACCTTCCAGCCTCCCCTTCAATTTCGGTTTGGATTGAATACCTTTCTGTTTCAGAAAGATGTGAAATGTAATTCCAGGTCTGAATTTATAAGCAGTCTGTAGCAGGCTAAATCAAAACTGTGCATCTCCGAATGCTTAGGACATGGGCAATTCGACATCTTTTCAGAGGTTTGCACTTTAGGTCTAGCTGTCTTAATTGGATGTTTCCCCAAAATAATAGTCTGTTTTCTTCGTGATCACCCACCTCAGACAACAAGCATCAGCCCTGGAGCACAGTTAAATTGCACTATTGCTTCCTGTAACGAACTCTTGCCTGCCTGTCACTGCATCTCATACATCTTACCTTTGTTCTAAACAGAAGTAGAGGAGCACAGATTAATAGGCAGCTTTGATGAGTTTCTTTCATTTTTATTGACAGCATCCTGAAGTTCTAGATCCACTTAGCACCTCCAAAGAAGTGATAAGTGATTTAGCTTTTTGGGGACAAATTGGTTCTATTAACTCTGGGTGCCAAATTTACCAAAAATAACTCATTAGCTGTGCATTATGATTCACTGGGGTGCTCTGCTCTTGGCTAGATCCCAAAAAACACATTTGTGTACAAATGTTCCTATTATGGGGTGTGAGACTTATTAATAGTATACCATATGCACCAGTGCTTTTTTTTTTCTTTCTAACAAAGCAGTTTTCCTGCCACAGATGAGAAATGACCAGATTTTGAAGGGTTAAGCCTATTCTAATGTGATAAAACCTGAGACACCACAGCAATCAAGCTATCATCCCATCTCAGCTACTCACTTTCCCCTTTCCTGTGGCTACTCCTTGAACCTAATATTCGTTCCTCTAAATTTAAGAAGGAAACAAGGGAGACAGCAGAAAAAAAAATAGTTATGGACTTGGTTTCTGCTGCTAAGTTTAATTTTGGTGGAGAACAAAGTGCTCACTCCTTTCTCTTTTGAAAAAGCTGTAATTCACAAACTGCTCCCACCCCACAATTTGCTTCTCGCACTTTGATGGATTGGATTCTTCACAACTGAGAAAAAGCGATGTCTGATACCATGATAAATGTGACTGATTTTCCTGTATATTTAAGAGGCAGTTGTGTAGTCACATCGATCCAAAAGAAAAGCAATGGGTAATATGAAAAATGCCAGAATTTTTTTTCTGTCTTTTCATCTCTTGGTGGGAAAGGTGAGTCTGTGATTTTCCTTTTACACTGCTGTTCTGAGTACTGTTGGTACCTTCTGCCTAGTAAGCAGAGACAGAGCCACCCCTAAGAACCATGCCAGTCACAAAGGGTCCCTATGCAACAACACAGAGCAATTAGGAAGGTGTGTCTGCAAGCCAAGATAAAACATCTTTTCCATACTCCAAGGAGCAGGCAAGCAAACCTTCCCCTCTTCCTCATGCATCTAGGGAGGTAGTGAGGCAGCTGGAGTCCTGAGTCTTGTCCCTGCTCCACTACAGGCTCCTTGTGTGACCTTTGGCTGATTGTTTAGGGCCTACCTACAATGGCATAGTGTGGGACAAGTCATTCCTGAATCATAGAATCAAGGAATTGTCAGGGTTGGAAGGGACCTTAAAGATCACCTAGTTCCAACCCCGCTGCCATGGGCAGGGACACTCCCACTAGAGCAGATTGCTCAGAACTTTAAAAGCCTTAAAGCTTTTAAGCTTTAAAAACTTCCAGGGATGGGGCTTCCACCACCTCTCTGGGCAACCTGTTCCACTGTCTCACCACCCTCACGGTGAAGAAATTCTTCCTAATCTGAATCTACCCACTTCTTAGTTTTGATCCATTCCCTCTAGTCCTCCACTACCCAACATCCTAAAAAGACCCTCACCAGCCTTCTTGTAGGTCCCCTTAAGATACTGGAAGGCCACAATAAGGTCTCCTCTTCTTTTTGCCTTCTCCAGATTGAACAACTCCAGCATCCTGCACCTGATCATTGACTAACCCTCCTGTGCAAGTTTTTTCCCTTCTGTGGACTGGAAGGGAACTCTTCCCCTTTCCTCATCAAGATTTCTAATGCTCTGTGTCAAAAGGTTTTTACTTCTGCTTCTTAACTCAGTAACTGGAGTTTTACCTCCATGCTTCTCCTTCCTGTGCTCTAAGCACTTTGGCTATTAATTGAGTTTTCTAGTGTGGTAAGCTGAAGTTTTTCACCACATAAATGATTTATCCAAATAAAGTGAAGTTACTGAGCAAAAGTTAAATTGGGCTTTAATTTGCCTCAGGTCTCTTTTGAGCCATCTTCTTGGTTGCTCCTTATTGTGGAAATGTTTTACTCTTTGAACAGAGTTTTCTTTAAATGTTATTTGCAAGAGAATGAAAGAGCACATATTTTGTTGTTTGGGCATCCTGAGAGCTGATGATAGGTCCAGGAGATGTCTGTCTCCTGAGGAAGTTAGTTGCTTCAGGGACATTCCTTCTCTCTTTATCCAAGTCTGATGAAGGGCAATGTAGGAAGAGTCTGGGTGAACAACTATGGCAAAATCCCGGTTCCTTCATTTTCTCCAGTACACCCATTTCAGTCCTGTGGCCAAAGGGATGAACAATGTCTCTTCCATTTTGCAGATAATGATGCTTTTAATGCTTTCTGTCACTGGCCTTCCAAAAGAGAAGGTATCCTTTAACCTGTCCTCTAAATCCTAGCTAAACCTGCAAGTGAGAACCCTCTAGGAGCAGGTATGAAATGTACTGCAAAATGAGATGCAATATCAAGAGGAAAATAGTTACAGGTACCGGGATCAGTCACATCCTACTTTTGACAGGCTTGTGTGAGCAAAAGCTGTTTCAGTATCGTGAGGCAGCTGCTTTTCATGGTGCGGCGTGTCGTTATAGAGATTCACACACAGACTGATGCTTCAATACCCTGTCACCTTTGCTAGAAAAATAAGGTCATGTTATATGCAAGTTAATACTGTATTCATCACTTAATATTTTATATAATTAAAATATTTAGCTAAGTAACAGTGTGTTGGGGTGGGTGTGTTTGTGTATGTGTGGGTATAAATAAGTATAAATAAACAAGTATTAGTGGTGCAATAGCACTGAATAATTTATCCAGACCAAATGAATTATTTTCAGCCTCTTAGTCTTGAAAATTACAAACTGAATTCCTCAAGTGTTCCTTTTTAATAGGCATATTACAGTAATAGTAGCTCTGATGTGTCAGGGTATCATAACTAGCTTCAGGATATGAGGGCTGGAGAGCCCATCCATTTTCCTCACTTAGAACATGTAGTCTAATGAAAGATCATACGTCTGTCCACAAAAATGTGCTTCTTTTCTAATCAATAAATGTAGCTTGTATAGGTCTTGGTTTCTGATGGAAGGGGTACAAATGTTTAAGACCAAAGTAATACAGATCCTGGAGAACTGGTGAATACTAATAAACCCCCAAAGTCTTAAAGGGAGACCAAGGGGAAAAGGGAGGATGGGCTGATCAGAGAAAAACTGATATGAGTAGCAATAATAGTAGCAATATAAAATGACTTGGAGCGTCACAGCACAACAAGATTTGCCCAAGACACGGCAGTAGCATCAGCACATGGATAAGAGCTTGCAGTATATGTAGTTTGCCTATACGGTGTTGCTATAATCAGAGATTCCAATCAGGTTATAGTAACCCTTTGATTTTCATTCACCCCTTTGCTTCAGTGCTTGCCTTGGGCCACACCAGATCCATCTGGCTACCTGTCTGGCTTTTGCCACCCCTGTCACAAGGACTCCTGCCAACTGCTTGTTTCTCAACATGCTGCATTTACTACCCCTGAAAGCAAGTGCCTTCTGCTAGTCAGGGAAGGAAAGCACTGAGGAGCAGTGAACTGGCAGATTGACAAATAAGCTGAGACTGACCCAGGGCTGGCACCCTCCAGAACTCGCTTATATTTTTGTGTTGGGCATGATCATCTCCAAGCGTGGCCCTGATTCCAGCTGTCATTTTAGGTCAGATGCATAGTATCAGTTTACAAAACAAGTGTAGTTAAAGAGCCCTCATCCGTCATAGACAGATGGAGGAAAAAAACCTAAAAACAAAGTAGATATCAGAAGTGCTTGAGATATATGATGACACTCTGACACTCCCTTGGCTCAGGAAGCTGGGCACCAATTAAGATGGTGACCTGCACTCCAATAGTTATCTGTGAAACTCCTGTGTACGAAAATTATCTGAATGCCTTGTCAGCCCAATGATAGAGACATTCTCTTCACTGATACAATTTGTGATGTATTTGCAAGGTAAATAGTAGAACCCGATGTAACTGTACCAAAAGGCAAAACAACACACTGAGCCAACCTTCCATTGCAGGCTGTTGGAGAACCTTTTCTTTACCTGGAATTAGCACTGATCTTGTAACCAAGATGTCCTTTCTGCAAGGAGACGGATGCTAAGACAGGGCAAAAATAAAATAATTTCTTCCTTCCTGAGATCATCTTAAAGTAGATAGAAATTATTCTCTTTACAGAGGAAGCAGAACTTCTTTTTCTTCCTCCATGTATCTTGCATCTAGTTTTTGTTGAACTTTTCCAGAACAGTGAACTCATGCTGGACAGATCTCTGCTTCCCTGGCAAGAGGAAATGAATGTTACAGCTTCCCTGCTTGGACCAGTCCCTCTTTTCCCCAGCTTTTTTGACTGCTGCTGGCCACATACTGCTGGAGTACTCTTCAAATGCATCCTGCCCCATTCTTCTGGCAAATGCTGTGCTTATGATCTGAGGTACCGTGAGATAGCCTCTGCTGGACCTTTCATGGGATATAAGGAGGTTAGATAACTCTTTGTGTCTCCAGTGCAATATGGATTCTCTTTAGGAAACTGGATGGAAGCTTTGCTCCATGACTGTATGGTTCCTTCCTACGGGCTTGTCTTCTGCAGTCGGCTGTGTGTCTGGGTCGCTCAGGCTGGAATTGGGTGGTGGTTACTTATCTCACTCCTTATGACGGTACTTTTTGTCATATTTTGTCAATAGTGAATAGTTTAATCCTGAGAAAATAAGACAACTTTGAAAGACAGTAATTACATATTTTCTCTAAGGCTCCTAAGGATTGGTTCCTGCCCTTGGGTTTCGCACAAGAACTTTTCGACCATTCTCCCGCTGTCTTTTCTCTTTTCCCCAGAAAGCTACTTCAATGCCTGCAGCTCTGCTACAGTCAGGTACTGATTAGAATATATTGTCAAATCTTTTAGCATTTTTTTTTTTTTATTGTTGTGTCACACAGCTCACCTGCCAACTTGTTTCTTGTTAATTCAACTATTCTCATCTGCTTCTGTTTCTACACTTACTTGTGGGGAGATGAGGTGACTGGGATTGAATAGGAGATAGCAGCGGTAGTTGAAGCAAGATGAAAATGAATGATATTTTCAAATCCTAAGCAGGGCTGCAGAGGCTAATAATTACATTAAAAAGGCCCTCTGCAGGTAGGTGCAAATAGGCTAGTCTAAACAAGTGCCACTACTTTAATGTGGGCTGTTCAAGACGATGTCATTACCTGACTAGACTGCCACCTTTCACCTCCAGCCATTGTGCTCTGTTAGATCTCACTAACAGGGAGAGTGAGGAACTTGTTTGCAGGGGATTTGTTGTCTCACGCTCAGAGGCAGCTGAGAGACTTGCCAAATGACAGGAAGACGCTTACATTCACAAGGTGTGATTGCCTAAGTGTTTGACTGTGTCTAATTAGTTTGCCTTTGCTGGTTGGTAGCTCCACAGTCAGAAGCAGATTGACTCTGCAGGCTTTAAGCAAAGAGGTCTGATTGGTGTTGTTATCATTTGTTTATTTAACCCTCCCACTAGACATGAAATATTCCCTACAGTATAGCCTTTTCCTCTGTTTTTAAAAAAGGCATTTTTATGGCACTGATAATATTTTCTCCCATCATCTCCCTACAACTTCTCGCTATAGTGTAATTAGATTTCTTTTAAGCGTCTTCAGAACAGGCATTAGTAGTATTAACTTCTTGAGCTTTGACATGTGAACAATGTCTGATTACCTTCAGAAGCAGGTGATGTTAGCTTATTTTTATCATAAATAACAGAGATTCTGTCTGCCTCTAAGGGAGAGTACCTGTTTGGCCCAGCTTCTTTAGAGATAAAGAATCAAAATGCTAATCTTTTTCTGTAGCGTTTCCTATAATGAGAAAAGACCAAAAAAAAGACAAAGAAAAAAGTGCCTTGAAAATCCTTATAAAATAATAGGTAGCCTGGATTTAAAATCAAGAAAGATCTCTGAGTATGAGCGAACTCAAAGAGCACCTTTCTTTCTCAGTGCTGTTCTGCTTGGCTGTATCTCAGGGGTGCAGTTCTACTGTACTGCTTCTAGGGAATTCCCCATCCTACAATTTTCAGATTTATGGGACATGAGACCCAATTTTCAGCAACAAAACAGTTTCAAAAGCTGGTTCCAGGAGGAGAAATAAGTTTTCTCTGTAGGGGAATTCCTTTGACGGAGTGTACTTACAGGTAACTTTTTAACTGTGCCCAAAAAACTGAGTTTGGGAGGGTTTGGTGCTCTTGTCAGACGTTCTTCCCAAAGATTCCACATCCCAATTTGAAAAAAGAAAGGAAAGGCCAGTATCCCATGTCTCTGGGGTTGCCTTGGTTGACTTTGGCTAATACCTGTTTTGTTTTGGTGCTTTGGATGCTACCCCTTTGAGATGTGCAGAGCTCAAAGACCCTGGCATGTATCTCCTCGTTTGAAGTGCAGCTTACATTTCTTGCTATTGTGCTTGTTCCTTTCTGAATGCTGTTCGGGCTCCACAGTGATGATTTCCTTGCTGCCTAGGAACTTGCTTTGATTTTGAGTACCATTTTTTTTTTCCTTTTGACTGTTGAATAGACTGGATCCTTTGGCATTTCCTAAAGACAAAGTATCCTGAGGACTGTCTCAAATTATAGAAGCAATCCAAAGTATATGACTGAAAGAATAGGTCATTATCCTATCAGTGTATGGATAATCAGATTAAATATACTTATGTGGATATATCTTTCTCTACTCCATTATACTTAAAATTTCCAAGTAATAAACCCCATCTTAGCATGTCATTGTATGATGCAAATTTTATAAACAGCTAACATTATTATATCAACAGACGTTATTCTGAGTCAGTTAAAACACAAAGGAGCACAGATATAAGAATTCTGTCTCAGATCTGTAGACTGCAGTTCAGGGCAGCCCCCCTTTGGCTTATGCAGCCCTTTTCCCTTCAGGAGTGTGATGTACAAGGAAGCTGAGTCTCTGGGGGGTGGTATGTAGGTTTATGCATCAGCTGAGAGAGGTGTGTTGTCACATCTCTAGCCAGATGCTCTCAATTGGTTGATCTCAGCATGTCCAAAAAACCAGTGTATTGCATCAAAGATCAGGTAACTTATTTGTCCTAATATGAAGGATAAATGATTTGGGAAAGCTAAGAATAGTCTTAAATATTTTCATTTTTTAAAAATTTATTTATTTTAATCAGGAATTAAAGATTTTATTTCCCTATAAGCTGGACAAGTCCTCTTTCTTAACTAGGCCTTCCCTTGGACCTTTGCCAGACTTCTGCCTGCTCCAGCCATCCAAAAAGTCTTCTAAAGTTTCAGGTCTACTTTGCAGGAATAGGGGCCAGTTTTCATTTCTGGTTCAGGACCCCTCCTGAGCTCACATGATCTGGGGCAGGAGGGTGCAGCAAAGAAGCCAAATGCTGCTGCCAGTTTTGCTGTGACTGTGGAATGTATTTCAGCTAGCTCATTTTGTGAAACAGAATTCCCGTGTGATACCACACCAGGTTGCTGTGCACCACCAGGCAGACTTGACTAAACTTGTATAATTGTAGTACCATGTAGCTTATCCTAAGTCTCGAAAGATTTCTCAACAGCGGAGAGGCTAAGATCTCGACTACTATTATAAGATAGCAGCAGAAGAAAATATAGCCTATCAAGTTACCAGATTAAAAATAAAACAAACTAGTATTTTCTAGAGCTTCTGCTAATTGTCACTTCTCTGCCATGTTACACAACTCCCATGTGCAAATGAACTTACTGGCAAGTTTCTGTGTACATACCAGTGCCCTGGCTCTACTAAACCCCCTTATCTGAGCTTCACTAATTTGCCATGTCAAATTAGTGTGATGAAACAAATTCTAATTACACTGAAAGATCACTTAGAGCATTAGCCCTGCTGCTGTGGTCTGTTCTTGTGCTGTCTTATTTGCATACTAATCCAATGTACCTAGGTAGATGACAAAATGAAATGTCTTCTAACATGTTTATGAGTTTTTTCTGGGAAGGTGCTGACTTAGTCTTGACAGGTGTTCCCACAGGCAGAAAGCTGGAAGGAGGAAACACGAATCACATTGCTCAACCTAAGGGAGGATGTTATCTTTCTCCTTGGAATTCCCGGCCTGATTGATCCATTGGGAAAACGGAAACAATTTTTTCATTTTAAAGGTAAACCAAATAATGACATCAAGAATCAAAAAATATAATCCCGACACCTATTTGATAGTTAAGTTTATAGCACTGAAACACTAAAAACATAGAAAAAAAGTACAATATAAAAGGTAGGACTAAAAAAAAAAAATATCTTTAAATATGTCCTGCAAAAGAACAGTTCCTGATAGTAGGATTCAGTCATAACAGGTCCTCAAGAATCATCTGGTCCAAGTTTTCTTGGCAAAAGCACAATCTAGATGAGATGGCCCAGCACCCCATCCTGCTGCCTCTTAATAGTGTCCAATATTGGGGACTCCATCACTTCCCCGGGGAGAGTATTCCAACAGCTGATTGTTCTCACTGTGAAAAATTTTCCTCTTGTGTCCAATTGGAATCTCCCCAGGAGTAACTTGTGTCCATTACCCCTTGTCTTCTCTGTGTGGCTCCTTGTAAGAAGAAAGCTTCCATCTTTTTTGTAGCCTCCCTTTAAATAGTGGGAAATAGTGATAATTTCTCCACTAAGACTTCTTTTCTCAAGGCTGAAGGAATCCCATTCTTTCAGCCTTTCCTCGTACAACAGCCTTCCAGTCCTTTGATCATCTTTGTGGCCATTCTCTGATTCCTTTTCAGCTTGTCCCCCTCTTTTCTGTATAGTAGTGACCAAAACTGAACACAGTATTCCAGGTGTGGCCTGACCAGCACTGAGTAGAGTGGGATAATGACTTCTTTATCTTTGATGACAATGCCCTTGTTGATGCAACCAAGCATCATGTTGGCTCTCTTTGCTGCAACAGCACAATGTTTGCTCATATTGAGCTTGTTGTCCACCAGGACCCCCAGGTCCCATTCCACAGAGTTGCTCCACAGCCAAGTAGATCCCAGCTTATGCAGCATTCCTGGATTATGTTTTCCCAGGTGCAGCACATGTCCTTGTTGAACTTCATAAGGTTCCTGTTAGACCACTCTTCTAGCCTATCCAGGTCTTATTGCAAGGTAGGTCTCCCTTCCAGGGGTCTGCCTCCACACTCAGTTTGATGTCATCATCACTCTTCATCGGGGTACGTGTGATCCCATCGTCCAGATCTCTTATGAAGATATTAAGCAGTGTTGGACCCAATACCAATCCCTGGCAGACCCTACTTGTGGCAGGTTGCCAGTTAGAAAAAGAGCTGTTTACCACCTCCCTCTAGGTGCAGCCTGTCAGCCAGTTCCCACCCACTGCACAGACCATTTGTCCAGACCAAAAAGCATCAGTTTGTCTAGGAGGAGGCTGCAGGGAGCCGTATTGAAAGCCCTGCATCAATCCAGGTAGACAATGTCTACTGCTCACCCCACATTAACCGAGCAGGTTACTTTGTTGTAGAAGGCGATCGTGTTTGTCAAGCACAATTTGCCCTTGGTGAATCTGTGCTGGCAATTTCCAATCACGTACTTCATTTGACTTGTGATAGCCCCCAGGAGGATTCCTTCCATAACTTTCCCAAGGACTGAACTAAGATTGATGGGCCTATAATTTCCTGGTTCCTCCTTTGAACCCTTGTTGTAGATGGGGGTGACATTAGCCTTTTTCCGGTCTTCTGGGACATCCCTTGATCTCCACGACTTCTCAGAGATTATGGAGAGCAGCCTCACAGTGACATCAGCCACCTCTCTTAACACCCTCAGGTCTTGGCCCATTGATTTATAGAGATCAAGCTCCTGTAAGTTCACATACCAACTCTTCCATCACTGATGGTGGGTCTGTCTTTACATTGACCTGGATTTTTGCTCCCAACAGTGCTGATAAAGCCAGAGGTGAAGAAAGTGTTGAGAACCTCTGCCTTTTCAGTGTTGTTAGTGACAAATTCACCTCTTCTGTTTAACAGCAGGCCAATATTTTTCTTCTGTTTCTGCTTCTTGTTTATGTACCTAAAGAACCCTTTCTTGTAGTTTTTGACATCTCTGGCCAATTTAAATTCAAGCTGAGTTTTTGCTTTTCTAACTGCATCTCTGCACACCATGGCTATGCTCATGTAGTTCTCAATGGGTATTCAGACATTTACTTTCAGAAAATTAACAGCAGGAGTTACAAAATAAGAGCACAGATTAATGCATTTGTAACCTCTTCCTTCTGTCTTGGTGTGTTTGATGAGTTTATTATAAGTTAAGAAATCATTATTTGTTTTCTTCCTGACCAAAAATACTGATTTGTAAGTATGTCTGGTTGCAGAATTAATCTGCATCTAGCTCTCTACATGTGTATTTACTCACTGAGAAAGAAAAAAAATAAACAATAGCAAAATTTAAGCTCGGAATATGGAACTGCCCAAAAAACATGACTCTCAGAATTTGATTTCCCGCTGGCATTACAACTTCTATTCCATTGGAAACACAAAGCCCATGTTAATAGGTTTTGCTTCACATTTTAAAGCCATGGGATTGAGATACAGAATCCTGAAAAGAAGGGAAAGGCAATATCTTACCATTTGTAGGTGGACCTGCAAAAATAATTTTCCTACTTGTTTTCACATGTGAAGGATTTCTTGCCCTTTATTATCACACCACCATGCCCAGGCCTTGTCTGGAGATTTTCACGGGAGTTGGTAGGGCTATTCCTTGCTCTGTTCCAAATGTAATGGGCAAATTGACAGAGAAGCCTTGGCTTAGGTGAGATCTTCAGCATCTTGTTACACAAGAAACAAGCTGCTATCCTTGTTCCACCAAGGTTCATGGCAGAACTCTGGATTATTCAAATACAGGCAGGTTTAGTGTGGGCTGCAGCTAAAATGGGTGGAGATCACTGTCTACCTTGGTCACCCTGGAAAGCATTGGGAGGGAAATGAGCTGACTAGGAGGTAAAAATGTTTGCTGCCATGAATAGGTGTATATTTACTTAGTGTATTGTAGACAGTCTGCAGTGTGCATGCTTAATAGCCTAGGCTTATAGCTTTTTCCATATGAATGTTTATTGGAATAGAGCAGGCAAGAGTTGCTTATATTTGTACCTGCAGAGAAACAATTGTTTATTTGTGTGTAAGCATGTCACGTAACAGACACAGAAAAAGAAACACTTCACAGTAGAAAAGTTGTGGCATTTATTACAATTCAATAAAAAATGCCATAGAAATACTCATACACCAGAAAGTTAACCCAGTGCCACAGTGCTATGGTAGAAGGACACCTTTACTATCATAACGCCACAGAGGACATTGGTCATGGGTGACTAGTTGAGTTTGCAGATAACAGAAAATTTATGATATGATTATGTAGTAGATGTACAGGAGATGACCTGTCTGTTGGATTACCTGATGCACTGCCAAACTGGGACACGTAAAATAGAAATTGTATTATATTTTCATTCTAGTTTAAAAATTTTTCATGAAATGCTAATTTTGCTACAGATCCATTATTTATGAAACTGAAAGGCTTTTTTCCCTCTCAATGCCAGAGGGATTTTACATGTATAAGCCCCATTTAGCGTGAATGGCAGATACCAGTGTACAAGCTCCATTCACTGGGAGGAAAATAGTCTAGTGCACCTAATTAACTAATACTGAATCACTTGCACAGATAATATTTTCTGGGGTTTCATATTCTGGTTAAAAGCACAGTCCAGTGAACAGACTCCAAGATTGCATATCTAGTTGAATATTCCATTGGAAAATTGACTTTATTGTTTAAACGTAGATTTCTCATTTCCTTTCTTCAATAACAGCATAACTTGTATAATTCAATAGATTAGACCTAATTGTCTGTTACATTTTCACATCAAAGCAACAGCTCATACATGTCACCCTATTGCTCTACAGGCAAGGTCCCGACTCTGTACCTGGTCTTTCTCTAAGCATGATGGATCAGTTCCACAATAGACCAGTGTCAAAATTTCTCCATTGCCCTCAGTGAGCACTGGAAATGGTTTTATGTTCTAATTGATACTCCGAAGACTAAAAATCTATTTGTTTTCATGAAAAGTATGGGTCTTATTGCCATCAGCTTCTAAATTAACAACATATCATAGAAGAGATCTTCAAGATCAAAAAGTTCAACTGAACCCACCACTGCCAGGTCACCACTAAACTGTGTCTCTAAGCGTCACATATACTTGTCTTTTCAAAAATTTCAAGACTGGTGACTCCACCACTTCCCTGGACAGCCTGTTCCAAGGCTTTACAACCCTTTCAGTGACAATTTTTTTTCTAATAGCCAATCTAAGCCTCCCCAGGTGCAATGTAAGGACATTTCCTCCTTGTCCTTCTGCTTGCTGCTTGGGAGAACAGGCCAACCCCCACCTCATTGCCACCTCCTTTCAAGGTAGAGAGTGGCAAAGGTCTCTCCTCAGCCATCTTTTCCTCCAGGATGAACAACCTCAGTTTCCTCAGCTGCTACTCATGAGACTTGTTCTCTAGATCCTTCACCAGCTTCAATGCCTTCTTTGGACACACTCCAACATCTCAATGTTGTTCTTGTAGTGAGGCGCCCAAAACTGAACCCAGTATTTAACAGTTGAGCACAGGGGGGCAATCACTGCCCTAGTCCTGCTGGCCACATGATTTCTGATACAAGCCAGGATGTTGTTGGCTATCTGGGCACACTGCTGGCTCATATTCAGCCAGGTGTCGATCAGCACCCCCAGGTCCTTTTCTGTCTTCCAGCCACTCCTCTCCAAGCCTGTAGCACTGCCTGGGGTTGTTGTGACCTAAAGACAAGTTAGATACTTACAGCAATGTTGTACTTTTGTATTAAATCCTATGAGATTTTCTTTCAAGGATTAAGTGGAATCGCCATCCCTGAAGGCGTTTAAAAAACATGTAGATGTGGAACTTCAGGACATGGGTTAGTGATCCTGATAATATTTAGTAGTTGACTGGACTTCGTGATCTTGAAAGTCATTTCCAACCCTAATGATTCCATAAGACACTTTTAAAATTGATTTTATTTTATTTTATTTTTATTTATTTATTTAAAGCAGCTTCCCTGATGCCAATGTATCTATTTTTTTCCTTTTTTTTGAGGGCTGGATACTATCCTAGTCAAAAGAGGGCTAGCTGAAGAGCTGTCACTGTAGCTACAGCACAGTAGGTCAGCCAGAGAAAGAGCTGGCATCAAACACTGTGACAGAAGACAGTTCAGTTGTGGAACCAGAACAACATTGAACTTGCATTTCCTCAGCCAGTTCTCTTTGCAGAACACTGTAACAGAGGATGCAGACTTTTATTAGGGTAAAGCAAATTATGCAATAGCTGCTGAGGTGTAAAAGCAGGTAGTTGAGAATCTCATTTTCTCCCATATAGTGGATGAGGAAGGAAAAAAAAAAATGGCAAGGTCTTAAAGTTTGTTGCATTAAAAACTTAATGTATTTATGTTCAAGGCACTATATGTCCCAGGATTCTAAATAGGAGCTTGTTTAAGAAGAATAAATAGAAATATTTTTGAACTTTACTTGAAGTTTGGGCTACTGTGACACTTGTCTCAATCCTCCTTCTCAATAGATTTATGGTATCAGAGTTATGCTGTAATTGGTACCACACTGACACATAATGTAAAGTGTTACCTACATTTAAAACTTGAAAATAGTATTTGAATTCCATATTCACAGGTAATAAGAGTTCACCTTCATGGTGGGGAAAATGAGTTTCAGCGTGACAGCTCCTAACCTGGATTTTAAATTTTTTTTTCTTTTCAGTTCATATAGTTTTTTCAATATGGACATTATTCTGCAGTCCTTACTCAGGCAAAATCCTCCCTGAAGTCGTGAATATCAACACAATGATAACCATTGAGAAAGGCTTACCATTACAAATATATGTTTGTCTTTTAGTCTCCACATTTCCAGTGCAAGCTGTATGAAAACTGCTGCAATAGTCCACACTGATACTAGCAGCAGCATAATATGTTCGTAGTTCCATGTAAAGCATTTATTTTAAAAATAACAATAATTAATATTTTGATCTTCTCCTTCCCAAGGATTTCAGAGCACTTTCCAAAAGTTAGCTTATAAATTCTCACAACAGCAAATATCTGTCAAGGCAAGTATATCTTGATGAGATCCAAAGACCCTTTGGAGAACTCTGTCATAGTACCATTGTGCTTTTGCCTGAAAAAACCCTACACATTCCAATGTCTGTGGTGAATTTACAACAAAATGTTCCATAACCCTCTGAAAAACAGACTTTTTTTTTTTTCAGCCAGCTCTTCTCTTTACCCTTAGGTCATGTTATCTCTGAGCAACACGGTAAATCACAGGAATTTTCTTTTTGCAGTGTCTTGATTTGACATTTAAATTATTCTCCTGATTCAGATCTTCTGACAATCTGGCAATAAGGTTGACAGTTGAGTCCAAATTTGCTTATTCTGTGGCATTTGTGACAATCCCTCTGTGAGTCCTGCTCTTTTAAAAACCAGATTTCCTCATGATCCCAGCCTGGCAGTCTGTATGGTGGGGATCTGTTTAAAGCTGGAGAAAGCTCCCAGCAGAGGAGTGGGCAATCTTTGCACAGTGCCTGCAGTGGAGCTTGGAAAGACAACTGCACGTATTCCCTCATGTTTTATTCTTTCCTTAGAAACAAGCATGTAGAGATGGTGGACCACAATCTGATATCTGTGGACAGAGAGGGAAGGGGGAAACAGCTCTGATCATCCTTGTGCTAGAAAGGTTGGAAAGTATCAGCTTAGTCTGCATCCTCCCAGATCATGTGACTTCAGATGATGTGAAAAGGCCACTTTTGTGGGAGAGCAGAGATGAGAACTTTTCTTCCTTTCCTTCCCCTTGAGAGTTACCATTCTGGGCAGCTGGCAAGCAGCTGAGCTGTGTCCCTTCACAATTAGCCCATCAGGCATGGTAAGTATCTGACAATCTCACCTTCATTGCATGAGTGAGTGATTAATGAATGAATGGGGGTTTTGCAGAGCAATTCAAAGCTGCAGTATAATTACTTTGATGAGATTAAGATCCTGTTTGACATTTTAATAAGACTAAACCAAACATTTGCTTGCTAGGACATGATCAGGAAATCATGTGGTTGCAGATAAATCAATACATAATATAAATTACTCTTGATAAACTTTAGAAAATGTTACTTGCATTTGAAATGCCACATACTTTAAGTATGCGATCTGGTTTTGGCAGTTATATTGCAGGGTTTGCTATCTGTTTCCATGTGTTGAAGAATGACAAGAGAAGGTAAAAAGTCATGCACAGAGATAAGATTCACAGAAGACTCGGAACCATCACTCCCCCTAAAGCCACTGGCTGCATAAGTGGCATCATTGTGTCTTTCACGTGTTAAGCACTAAATGAAACATCATCAGCTAAGCAGGAAAAGTTATACCTGTGTGCCATCACAGATTTGATGCTTGTCCTTGTGCATGTATTATTTCCTAGGAGTACTAATAATGTGAGCCTTTGGACTTTCCTTGCTAATTATGGATGGGAAAGTACTTTGATTGGCTGCCAAAAAGTACTGAAAAGTCACTATCAAGCCAGGTGATTTCATCAATCTAAATACCGGAATAAAAAAAAAAACAAAAAAAAAACCAAAAAAAAAAGACACCTCCCTGTCTTGAGATAATTGTTAAAGCAGGAAAGATGCAGGTATACTGCAATGAGTGATTTTTAACTAGATCCTCTGTTCCTTCATCCATGAATGTCCATATGTGAAAGGAAGTAATTTTAAAGCAGTGCTGCGCATTTATTAATGTTAAATCAAATATTACTTACAAAAGCCACGGGGAAAGTATGTGCATAGACTATCCCAGCACCCCAAATGACACTTGTGTCTGTAGGAACAGAAGTGAGAGTAAAGATGAGTAACGATTTTATCTAAACAGGGACACAGCTGTATTTCTAATGGGATTCAGGCTTTCGAATGGCCAACTTCTTTCAGCCTGCCTTAGAGGAGCTGTGAACTTATCATTCGGGCATGTGCACATAAATACAGCAGCTGCCATTGCTGATGGCTTTGAAGCATTTTGCAGTCAACTGCTGGAGCTGGTGGCTTCATGCCAAATCATGATGTGATTCTGATCCTGAGAGATTTTCATGCAAGACTGGGGACAGAGGTCATGGATCAAATGTAATGGGCTGACATATATTAAGAAAGATTAATGAGTCTGAGCACAAATTAATTGTGTTCTTCTCAGATAGTCAGCAGGTCTTACTAACACTTACTTTCAGTGTTATAAAAGAAGAACATGTGCTGAAGTCTCTCCTGGTCAGCTTTTAAGGAAATAGTTTTTATCATTATTTAAATGAAACAGAATATCAGTATGGTCTGGTATAAAATCTTACTGGGGGTTATTCTAGCTCAGGTCAAGGTTCTTTTTCAAAGTTCCACATTAACAAAGAAAGGACCTGCAACAACTGTCTAGATTTATTCTACATTCAGAAGAAAAATATAGTAGAGCAGAAATAAGCCAAAGATTGTTGCAACTGTAATCTGAGAAAGGTGAAGCTGCATGAGAGTAGCAGGGCAGGTACGAAAGATGCTGCCAAAAAAAAAGGTAATGTTATGACCTGTTAATTAGATAAGATCTTATATTTTCATTCACTTAAGTGCTACTAAAATGTGAATCCAAAGAGGGATTCTGTTCTGTGGGATAGTTTCCTTTTAACAAACAATCAGCACTTCTTGGCTGCTCACTTCTTCCCCAAAACCCAAGAGCTGGAAGTCCAAAGGCAGCTCAGAGGTTAGATTGCAGGATAAGTTACAGAGCAACTTCCCTTAAGCCTTCTGCATTTTGGTGGTAGTTGCTTCCCTTCAGTGCGTGTTTCTCTACTGTGTGTGGCACTTGGGAAAAATTCATCTCTGTTTCTTGCAAACATTTTCACTGGCCTGAGGACTCTGTGGAGGGACTCTGATAATGCTTGTGCATTTGTAATCCCCATTTCTCCATTGCTTTTTATCTTGTCTGTTTTCTTTTGTTGTGTTTATTTGGGTTTTCTTTTAAATGAGTTGTATATTGGAGCATTCAGGTTGCTGACTTAAGCAGTTACAAGTAAGGAGATAATAGAAGCAGCAGGTTATTGTGTTTAAAATTTGTATTGAAGAGCCTGCAAGTAGCCAATTAATGTGTAGAATTTAAATGAGGACATTTTCTCCTTTTTCAATGCTTTTGGTATGGGAACAGTCCATAGCCTGGGATGAGTGGGCTCAAATTCTTGTGTTGTATTAACATAAATCTGGGAGAATTTCAGTATGGTCCATGAGGTTACTTTGGGTTTACTGAATCAGCTTGGAACATTTTGGTGGTAATTGGTATTTTTTCAGATTTTGTGAGATGTGTTTCATCAAATATTCTAAATTCAAGCTATTTACAAACCAAAACTCTGACAAACCAGAGCTGAATGTACTAAACATATAAATGACAGTGGCAATGAGCAACCTGTAAGAAGATAGATATGCATAATAGCAGTCTTTCCAGTCACCTTAGCTACTAATATAAATGGGTTAAAAAACAGGACTCAAAAGGGCCCCCCAGGGGCACCTGCCCACCACATTTTGGGATAATTCAATGAGAGAAGAACCAGGCCTTCCCGTGGGGATACTCCCAGGAGCGTCAAGAACACCTCCAACAGAAGAATATGAACAGAGTTCACAATAAAACTTAGGAAGAGACTGGTTATAGTTGTCCTTATTTTGCAGCTGAGTTGACGTCACTTGTTAAGAAAAAAAGCTGGTTTTCCTCTCCCCTTAAGTTCCTCCGAGAATGCCTTATATGTAGAGAAAAGGCAATCTGTCCTTACTGAAAGAAAACTCATGTGTTTGACCTTCAGCATCACTTGGCTGAAGGGAATGAAGGTATGTCATTTTACCTGATAGAGCAATGGCATTAGGATACTCTCTGTTTCATGTCTGCAATGTTTTGGTGCCTTTGTATATATATAAAAAAAATAGGAGCAAGCTGGAATTGTGAAATTTTTCAAGTACCATTTAACCAAGTGCTCCCAAAGTGATACAGAGTGTCTCTTTCTCCTCTAAACCTGAGAATTAAATTACACCTCTGCAGTTTCTTAATCCAATGAATGGGATTTGGAGGGTGCAGCCCTATGTCTGGGTGTTATTGCTTAGAACCATTGGTCTGGAGTCTTAGCTAAAAGATGATGTGATAAAAGGGCAAGTGCTAGGGTGATTCCTTCCCTCTTGGAGCTTGGCATAATGAAAAACTCATATAGTATCTGGAAATGTGAATTTGTGGAGAAACAGGAAATTGCAGAAAAATTAGTGAATAAACCAGCAACAGAGTGAACAAAGTATTACCTGACCAGTGAAAGATGTCTTAGACACATTCTGATTTCTGATTTTCCCAGTTACTCCCATTTCTCTTTTCCTACCCGTAGAAATTCACCAATTGCAATGAGAACACAAAGCCTGTATGGCAAATATAAATTGGCACAGTGCCACTGGAGTCAATAAAACCTGTCTACTTTGCACTGGTGAGGGTCTGGCTTATTTTGTTTCAGTTCTCATTGTACACAGAAGACACCCATGATTTAAATATAAAGGGAATTTCTTCGGTTGTAATGAGCTCTTGTTTTTACAATATGTGTATTACAGTGCATGGAAGTATTTTACCAGCCTATCTTCCCTTCAAGAGAATGACACTATATGGGTTTGATACAGTCATTAAGTTTGAGTTTTTTGTTTTGTAACATTGCCCACCTCGGGGTTTCATCACATTCACAGCAATGTTTTGAATTTTTATTCATAAGCGTGTGTAAGACCTTAGCTTTTCACTGCTGCTTGTTAGTGTACATTTTGGACAATGTTAACATCATCTCAGATATTCAGGACAAGTGAGGAACTTGGTTTAAGTCCTTAGGAGAAGCTAAAAAGACTATTAACAAGCTGAGTCCATAAAAAACATCTGTTCCAGTCATGCTGCTGATTTTTTATTAGTCCTTCAAATCCATAGCAAAGATCTCTAGAGCAAGAAAAATGCTCTAGTGTGGAGTGCAATTTCCAATTTCTTAGCTAACCTGATTTTGTTGATTCATACATATGCATGATTCGGTGCTGTTCCTGAATACAAACAAACAAACAAACAAAAACCACAAAAAACCCACCCTTTTTGGTTGTACTTTATTTATTTTCCTTGAAATGCCCTTGAAATTTCATTTGCTCAGTGAAACCAAACAAATAATTGCATACTAAAAGGAAAATGAAGAGTAGCAAGCTAAATAATTTGTAACATCAAATATTCCTCTGCTGTGGTTAACATCCGCAGTGAGGGGAGACAGTCAGCAATAAACAGCCCAATGTATCTTAAATGTAATAACTAATATCAATGTCAAATGCATGAAGTGAAAATACCTTAGGATATGCTTTCACAGTTCTGCTGTATCGCTGCTAAATGGAATATGCTATATAACTATAATAGCAGTCATACTTGTCATATATCTCCTGATCTCTAAGGAAAAATACCCATGTAGCCATTATGCAGCTTACATCTTTTTCTAGTCAAAGTTGTGTTTTTATGGGGGTCTTTATAGTGGTTTTTAAAAGTTTACATTCTGAAAGCAAACTTGTCACAATTTGTATATCATACAGACTGTATCAAGTCACAGTCCTGGTAATTAAGGATATGCCAGTAGTCTGTTGTGCACATCACTGCTAGCTAGCTGTGTAGTAAATAACAAAAGATTACTTCTGATTTTGGCTATGTAATGCTCATCTGTATGAAAAAAAGCAAAGAGCAACTTCTTTTAAGCAGAATTTTTAACAATGACCCCATTAACCACACTGGACAAAATGTATTGCTGGTGTAACTCCAGCAATACCAGTGGAGTAATAGCAGGGATGAATTGGACCTGTTTTAGCTAAAATTGTGCTCATTTCCTCAACACCCCAGGCAGAGACTTCATATGGTGATGAGCACTTTGCACCATGTTCCAAGTGTGAAATGTTGCTGAACGTAAAGTTTGTAAATTAAAATAGGCATTTTTGAGTCGGTAGATGTCAGTGAACATCCTGCTGAGAAAACAGTATTATTTGTGATTCCAGCACTTCTCTGGAAACCCCCTGCCAAAGGAGGCAGTAAGTCAGATCCTTTTCTGCCTGAAATGACATCTTTGGTAGGAGAAGACTGAGTCTTTGGGTGCTGTCACTACAGACTGTGCAGTACCATACTCTGGTCCAGAGGAGTATCCCTAGCAAGAGACAGGGTGCCCATTTCATCACAGCCTGTACTTCTCTTGACCTCTACTTTGTCTCGGGAAAGACAAAGAATGATGACTTGTAGTTATAGAAGTCTGTAAAACATAGGGGATTGACTCAATTAGTGGAATATTCAAAATAATGGTGAAGGAGAAGCTGACATTTGTGCGTCATTAGACATGAAGGTCACTGAAATATACTTCCAGAAGAAAATGCTGCATGTTTTGCCTTGTTGGAAGTGACTAAAGGATGTTCTAATGAACATCTGATGATGGCTGCTTCTGTTGTGGGAATGGTTTGGGAAGTAGCTGGGAAAGATTACCAAGGACCAAGTCAGAAGTTTTTTAGCTAATTGAATGTTTGAGAGATAACTAACACTTTTGGATAGCTTTCTTTGTCTTCCTGGAAAGGTAAGGTTGAGAAAGAACTTGACAAACCATTCTCATCAACTCTGCAGTTGAGTATTTTTATGACTACTTCCCCTCCCTTACCCCAAGCCCTCCTCCTGTCTGTGTTCAGTCCTACACCACGACTGTATATAAGGGTGAGTAAAGAGGACTCTGGTGAGCAATGTAATAATCATAAAATCATTAAGGTTGGAAAAGACCTCTAAGATCTAAGTCCAACATACTGGTAATCTCACTTTTTCAGCTAAGGCAACCTATTTATGCCTCACCAAGGAGTATGTTCCATTTTCTGCCCGGCACTATTGTCCTTGTAAGCCTGCCTGATGTAGTTCAATATAATGTATGGTACATCTGACTAAAATGTACCAAATAGGCCCAACTGTTTCTTCTGCTGGACATCTGTGAACTGCTTCATGGCTGTGGCATCAGCCTGTGGAGTCCTTATAGAGAGCGTGGAAGCATCTGGAGAAATCACATTTTCATAATGTAGCAGCAATAAGTCATCATTTGTTCCACTTATATCAGATCCACTCTGCAAATCTGATAGGAAGATTTCTCCCTAGGGATCTCCTCTTGCTTCCTTTACTTGTTCACTGAAGACCATGAGAACCACACAAGTGGGGTGAGCACTGTTTGACCCTTGGTAATTAAGATCACTTACCTTAATACGTTTGCTAGTTTGAACAGAAGAACCAGGCACAATGACTTAGGACATTTACAGGCTTGGTTTACTTCATGCATGAAATATTGGAAGACAATATGAAACAACCTTTTAACGATGATTCTGCTCTTGAGCCCATCCTGGTTTTTTTATTAACAAATGACTGTTTTTCTTTCCTCTAAGGTGCTCTTTGGGAATCAGACACAGCAGATGAGGAAGGGATGAATTGGTAAACTAACATCAGCTTTGGAAAACTTCTGTAAAGAGACCATGATGCACCGCCAACATGATTACGCTTGGGTCCTACCTAAATGAAGTAAGTTGTATCCAAAACAGTAACCAATTTTTAGTTCCTAAAAATAAATGCAGAGGTCAGGAAAAGCTAATATATGTGTCAATCTGAACTTCAAAATTCTTGTGAAAAAAACTTGGCCTCAGAGCTTCAGAAAATAAATATTTTTGCCACGTGGCAATGGTTGTGAAGTAAATATGTCCCGCTGCTCTGATCTTACATCCTGTCACATTAATGTTTCAGAGCACTCAATATAAATATTAAAACTAATAGCTTCGCTCTTCAGCTATTACTCCATCATTCCCTGAAATCATCATAAAACATTCAAAGCCTTTTAGAACATTTACACACTTGAATCTGATGGTGGGGAAAGGAGACTAACAGAGCACATCTCACAAGCTTAAATAATAGTGGAAAGCTGTTTATGGAGTATGCTTTATTTATTCATCATTTCAAGTAAAGTTTCGGTTTTGATGGAGAGGGAAAAAAAATCAAAGTATAGCTGTCAAGGGAGAAGACTGAAGTATTGCTTTTCTATACTGTGGACTTGTGTAAAAAATATGGAGAGGAAAAAAAAAGTTTTTAAAGAAAAAAAGCAGAGTCCATGAGAATCTCAGTCCAAGGTCAATCAATCTTAGGACTGTGGGTACGTAAACAGCTAATGGATTGTAAAGACACATACCAGTGTTATGAATTTTTAACGAGCAACTCTTCAGCACAGACCCCTATAAATCAATGATGACTTATTGGCTGGATCAATTATGCAAACTTTAAAACATTTAATGACAGGTAATGAACAAGTCTCTGGAGTCCACCAGTCAACAGTGTTTTGCAGTTGTAGTTACAACTACTTAAGTGAAAAGTCTGCAGGAAGCCTTTCCTCAGAAATGATTTAAAGCTAAACTCTAAGGTTGTGGTAAAGAGCAGGGTTGTGTTTCTCTTGGTATATAACCTTAAAGGGGTTGGCAAGTGGGCACAGTTGTTCATGGACTCTTAGGCATGTATATTATTTTTTTTAACCAATAGTGTGTTGTGACCTTGGGAAACCTGCTTTCCCAAACTTTAACATCAGGTTTCCTACAAAGTAATGTAGATATAAATGATGCAGTTTTCAAATGAAAAAAAGGTTGTGTTTGTGGACTAAATGCTGATTTCTTATAATGCTTTATTTTGAGAGTTAAGATAGAAGTCCAGAAAACCCAGAAGGATTCTATGAAGGGAATGATAAACTGTGTTACAATTAACCATCACAAAAGGACTGAAAGATGAGTGTAGGCTGCATATTACAAGAGAAGTCTTATGGAATACCTGGTGGCATTATGGTGGTTTAATTGCATATTAAAATTATTATCCAATGAAAGATGAAGGATTATTTTTTGTGGATTTTTTAATTTAATAGTTATTTTAAATTTTAAACATTAACCTTTCTAATGGGCAATTTAAGATAATTCTGCAGATTACAGGAAAGTTGTAAATTAAACATACCATTCAAGAACAAGAACAGGTGTATAAGCCCCTGATCCAAATGCCACATTTCTGTGTTAACTTCGTTAAGGTTTTTCTCGGATCAAGTGAGGCCTCCTGGCTGAATCAGTGAATTGAGTAAGTGCTCTTTATTGCCATTTGCTTTACTTCCATAAAGACAACAAATACAAATGAAAGCCTGGAAGAGAGTTTAACCTTTGGTCTGAAGAATCAAAGTTTAAGTGTTTTGTAAAAGTGGTAGAATTATTTTATTTAAAAAAAAAAAAAAAAAAAAAAGAAGGAAAAAAACCCCTATACTTGTCTTTTTATCTTTACAAGGAAACTGTAGTCAGGGAGCCTCCCAGTATCCTATGGAAGTATGTCTGAATCTTAGCTGTTTAAACTCAAAAGTAAGGTGCCCTACCTCTTTCATGCTTGCTTCCAGCAGCGATTCACAAGAGCTCCTGCCCTACCACATGTCCAGCACCCTCCACTTGGGCTGAATAGCACCTCACTTTGAAAGTTGCTCTGGCAATTGCAAGTGAGATTTGGTATGAATTGGTGGATACTAGACTCACCAAGAAGAAAGTGGTTTTGTTTTGTTTTGTTTTTTCATGCAATGCTCGAAGTTTGGCTTGTGACACCCGCGTGGCAAGTGCAGTCATGTGAGACTGCAAAAAAACCCCAAACCAGTCATCCAGGGATTTGTAGTAGTTAAAAACAATTGCTGCTTTTTTACTTGTTGTTCTGAACACAAATGAGCATTCTTTGTTCAGTATTTATTACTGTTTCATTTGTGCTGGTGAACGAAGTACAGATATCCCACTAGAAGAACTGAAAGGTTGTTCCATTTCACTAGGCTCCCTGATGCCTCTGTGTCCTCATCTGAAAATACATTTTTGAAAAGTAAGATAATATAAACAAATAAAGTTTTCTTCTTTCTCCAAACCTGGAGAAAATACACAACAACAAAACTTTGCTAAAAAGTTTTCTGAACTGATATGGATGACACTAACTTTTTAAGCACAGGATCTAGATAGGTGGCGGCAGGAAATATTAATAAAACTCCAGAGACTTCTGGTGAAATGAGCAGTGGCCCCAGTGTTATCACTTCCTTTTTCAAGTGGGAAGTGCTGGTGGCTGAGGAGCTTAACAGAACTACTGGGAAATATATTTGCTGTGGTTGACCTTTTGTTCTGTCACCTGACATGCTGGCAAAACAGGGCATTTCAATAGCAGAACATCTTGAAATTCATGCTCTTCCTTCTTTAGCTTTTTATTGAAACTAACATTGCACCGCTGTCATTATTCTAAGTGTCACAAGTTGTATCAGTATCTCCAGCAGCTTCAACATATCTTGTGTGGAAGTTCTTAATTTTGATCTGTCAGAACTATCAGTCATTCTCTATTTTCTATATTTAGGGTCTCTCATTGTGTGTAAGCATCATTTGTGCCTGCACAGCCAGTAGCACTCCACCTGACACTAAGAGGAGACATTGTAAATGTTACTACTAATAAAACTGAGGGCAGATCATATTTATTCTAAAAATAAGCTTACTGCAGAGGAATTATACACTTTTTAAAGGTAGATATCTTGCCTGGATGGCTTCTTTAGGAGCATGGTTAATGGAAAGAAGTAGGAGGATGACAAGTGAGATGCTTGCTGCTGAAAGCTGAATACCCATCCCTACCTCCTTACTACAGCGTCTAAGAGAAGGAAGTTACCCTTCTGATGCTATTTCACTTAATTGGTTTCTGTATGTGAAGAAGCAGTGGACACAGCTGGACTGGTAGGTTTCTGCAAATGAGTGAAGAGTCAACAGTGATTTTTATTTATTTATTTTATTTTTTACTTGTCAAATTAGAGCCACCAGTTTAGAGGAAGAGCTGAAGCAGGTGATGGAAGAAGAAGAAAAAAAAATTGTTAACTTGATGTGTTGATCCTTCTGGCTGCTTTCATTTGACTTTGTCTGATACAACTTCTGTGTTTTTATCAGGCCTTTTTATATTGTTTTCTTTCTGACTGACACTCTCAGGTTACTCTAAAACCTTGGATCAAGTAAGGTAGCTAAGATGTAGTAAGCAGATTCTTTCATGTTGGAAATTCATTGTCAGATTTGCTACATAAAACATACCCTCATTTCAAGAAGAAATAACACCATCTCTTTCAACATCTTGTTTTAGGCTTCTCAGTGTATTTCCTAAAAGACTGATGGACAAGATAATTTGACTGATGCCAGCCCAGTTTTTCCTGACATCCCATGTATGCATGAAATCTGACAGCTGCCTTCCAAACATCTCTATCCTTCTGAAGTTCCAGTAAATGCTTCTTCTGAGCCCATCTTTTCTGTGTGTTGCACCAGTGGTGGCCAGCACCCACAGAGCTGGCATGCCCTGTCTGAAAGTGTGAGTTTTATCTCTCGTAATTTAGCCATGACCAAGTTATTGGAAGTGAGCTGCAAATCTGCGGGTGGCACATCTGTAAGTGACATGCTTGTCTCCTAATTGCAGAGATGTTTTCCATCAGACTATGTAGTAAAATAAGCAAAATGCCTTAGTTTTATGTTTCTAGAGCACTTTTGAAATTCTCTGTTTCCACTATGGGCTAGTAAGCCAAATACTGATGATGTAAGATGCAAATTAATTCATAGAAAACTCAGTACTATTATGAGGACAAAACTGTCTCCAGTGACAAAAAAGCAAGTTGCAGTTACCTGTCAGTAGCTTAGGCAGTAACAGGCTTGGCTCTGTATATTTCACTTATTCGCTCATTTTGTTTGGTCTTGCTGAAGTAATTTATTTAATCATGGAAAGTTTTCTAGAACGTTGGGTAAATAGGGACAGATAAAGTTGCGTAACATTGGGCTTACGATCAAAACATCAACCAAATTCCAATCTAATTGCTGGTCGGAAAAATTGGGGTTCTGTTTTTAAATTAGAAAAGTTAATGATTTTTACTTGTCCTTTTTTTATGATATCCACACCTTGTCATTTCAGTTGAGATGGGAAAGAGCAGGAAAAAAGAAGTGTGTTTGGGAGCCCTCTCTGGTGATAGTTTTTGCCTGATTCAATCAAAGAATTGGAAATCTTATGAGAGAAAGATGGAAAACAAATATTCTTTAATGATTTACAGCTTGATTTTCAAAGCAGCAAACTATGGATAACACTATTTTGCTTGCAGTCAGATATTTATCTGAAGTGGAATTCCATGCCAATATAGAGATGTTTATTTGCATATACTTTTTTTTAAAAAAGTTTTCTCTAGGAGTTCATTTCTGAAGTTATTGACTCCTTGGTAAATCATATTCTTTCCTTGCACTAAGCTAGGAAGCAATCAAGTCTGCAGTGCTCAATTTGGCAATGTGTTTATTATGGCTTTTTGAAAGCACATTTTTGTACTTTTTTTATCTACTTCAAAAGTAAGGACATTAAAGAAAGGGTCAGGAGATGATGACTGTACTTCACAAAAGAAACTGTCGTGTGGAGTTACAAGAATTTATTGAGGTCAATGTCGATGAGAAATTGATAGAGCAGGTTGAACAGTCTACTGATTTTTCAATATATTTTTTCGAGTGCTCTAATGAAATTACTGTCACCCTTTTCTGAATGTTCTATGTGCTCACTATCTTTCTGTGTGTGCTATCTTTCCTTTCATCAGGATACTGTTAATCTTGCTTCTTCCCTCATCTAGCAGGTTTCAAATGTATATAACTAGGCATTTCATCAGATTTTTTGTCTTTGCCACAACCTTTTGCTGATATGCACATGCATCTCCTGATCTCACTGTATATTGACAAATTAAAAAATTGAGGAAACCAATATGAGAGAGGAAGAGATTGCAATAGCAGAAATTCTTGCAGATTTTTTTTTGCAGAATTCTTGCAGAATTTTTTTCAGAAACATGGGGGTCCTACATGGCTCCTGACGCACATAAGGACAGTCTGATCCTAGCCTGGGAGAAGGTTAAAAGGGAAGAATAAAGTTATGGAAAGGGCAGGACTGGAAAAAGACTGTGACAATCAGAGACCTGTATTTCATATAGTTTTGGGTTGTTTTTTTTTAATTTTCCTAGATGATTACTAGGACCTGATGCATTTTTAATAACTATGCATAAACAAGTTATGATCCAGAAGTGTGTCAATGGAAACTATATTTTCAGCCTTTAAGAAAGGAGGAAAATGTGCATCCTTTTGATAACCTTCTTGAAAAGTAGTCACCAGAACTAGACAATGCATTTGAGCAGTGACTTCATGACTTCACCAAAGCCACTTTTGATCATAATGAAACCATTCCCTGTCCTGTAAGACTTGTACAAGCAGAGTGATTGTAACAGAAACACATCACTGAAACATGGCAGGGAAATGAACCTCATTTAGTGGGGTGGGTAGTTGAAATTTCCCATCTTGTAACCAAGGATGCAGTAGTTTCACAGGTCGTATATGCTGGAGTTGTACAGTCTCAGCATTGCAAGGCAGAAGTGAGAAAGATATCGTTCATCTAGGGTTTTGGGGCTATGGCTTTTAGTTCCAAAGCACTGAATCAGAAGGATACTTGTTAATGAGGAAATGTTGATACATATGTTCAATTAACAACCATGTAAGACAAAGCAGGAAACCTTTCTCCTTTTTTATTCTTCTTAATGCATAAAACCATCAAGATGCAATGTGCCTGAGGAAGAAGGCAATCTGTTCGGAGGGGCTTGCAGCACTGAGACCTGTTCTCACAATAGTCCATATTTATTCATCAAATGAGGAAATGCTCCCTGTGACAGAGATATTATCTGCATTAGTCATCGGTACACTCAGTAAGTGTTTGTACAGTCGGGCCATCAGTAGAGGATCTTGACTGGAGATCTGGGGGAGAGCTACTTTCTTTACACTGGCTCTGTGAGATGAGTGTTAACTTCCTCTGAATTTAAATTTAATGATCATCTGATCTCTAATAATATGTTGACCTCAGCTTCATTTTGATTTATGTTTTTGTTTCTGTACATTAGCTCAGTGATGACAATACAGCTTTATTTCTCATTCCATTGACTTGCTGGCTTATTAGTACCACAGTAGCAGTTTCCCGGAGGGTGTTTCTTTAGTGTCTAAGGCCAGGCAGGTTTGGCTACTTTCAGATTAGTATGGATGAAGATTCTGATGAGAATTAGTTCAGGAAAAAAAACAGAGCAGAACAAAATGCAGATTTGAGACACGCTAAATATGCAAAGCTCATTCACAGGACTCAGAAATCATAGAATACAACACAAAGAATTACTGGTACTTTCTGCAGGAAAGGTCTGTGTGGCAAAATGTCCTTTTGTGCAGAGAACCACCAACTAGCTCTGAATGGCTCTTGCTGCAAGTCCAGTGTCCCTGAATGGCTTTTGCTCTGCCCTGCCTGATAAGGCTGCCCCTGATCAGCTGAGAGACTTCCCCAGCACTGTCCCAGTCCTGGGTCAGTGCTCTTTCAGTATCTCTGTGCAGCCTGTACATGCTGTGTAGACATACTCCTGGTGATCCAGCTGTCAGTGCTGATGCTGATTTAGGGACAAGGGATCAACTCTTGCATATTAAGCCCAGAGGCTCACTTCTACCTTTGTGGCTATGACTGACTCTTATGAACCTGACTGAGTTACTCACGCTCTGCCCAGAGAAACTACTCTGATCCTCTCTAGGTTAAAATGTCCTTTCTTTTTAAATTTATTTTGCTTGCCATATTTCTAAGTTTGGTCACTCTTGCAGCAGGTAATTTATGCAGTTCAGAGCAAAATTTTTTTTTTTTGTATATTTTTGGTGAATTAAAATTTTCTAAAAAAACCCTTTACTTGAATGAAAAGTTCTGTCTAGCTTAAAACAAGATATTTCTGCTTTGGTTTTGGAACATTTTTCCTTTTCATTATAATTAAACTACATCCTATAAGAAGGTGATTTATTCCTAGGACTGGTTCTTTTTGTAGATCTTTTCCTCCAGTAAAAGTAGTTCACTGAAATAGAATGGTTTTCTGCATCCTTATAATTTTGTAATACTATAGGCAAGTCACTTCCATCACTTAGTTCCTCCTTATGCCAAACAAGGGTAATATTCCACAGCTGAAGAATATGAAGAGCGTGAATTCATTGATAGTTGTAGAATGTTTCAGTAATGTTCATATTTCCAAGAATGTTCTCAATTGCATACTACAGGGGAGTAGTCAGAGTTCACACTAAAGGACACCAAAAAAAGAGCATTATTTTTTGTTGAGAATAAAGGGTAAGTGCATGGCACTCTCTGCCAGTGCTTTAATTTCGCAAATCCTTGTCTGGAGACCTTTCTACTTCTAAATTTCTGAAGGATGACTAGGATTTTAGCTGACTGACTTCTATTTGACTTTAATGGGAGATCTGCATTTTGAAACACCATGCAATATTTTGAAAAGTTCCTTGTAATGTCCGAAGTAGCATTATTTTAAATCTGTCCTTGGCAATGACAACTGTTATTAATATTCAGTTGTTGGAAAATGGATTCAAACAAAGGGGGGGTGGGAGATGTTCTTTGGCATGGTTCTTGGTTGTTAAGAAAGTAATAAACCTTCCTTGTCTCAAATTTTATAACGGACAATAACCATTAACTGATCAGCAGAAGAAATGTCAGGTGTGGAATCAATGCTGATAGAAAAGTATTTCATCTGTTTACATTTACGAAAGATCACTGATAAAACCTTTGATCCCATTAAGGATATAAACTCTTCACATATAGTCGATGACAAGTCTGATGAGCTAGCTGAGCTCCACCAGCCTTGCTGTGCTTAGTGAATGTTCAGCTAAAAAGGGATCAAATTGACTCACGAATTTCAAGATTCCTAGGAAATTACCATTGTGAGGTGACCCACTTTTTTGATTAGTGTCATGAAAAGACAGGTCTCACTGAGAAATAAACGTAATAATGTCAACCATGTGCTTAAGTTCTTCTCTCCGTTATACACATTCGCTTTCAAATTGTTTTGTCATTTTAGCATAAACTGTATCACTTGCTTTCATCTGAGAAACACAAGCTTAGCATAGTTCTGTGCAGAAATCAAAGATGAGCATGGAAAAAAGGCCCCTCTTTGCCTATTGAATCATTGATCAGACAAGCACAGGAGATATTTGCATGGATCCTTAGTGGTTAGGTCTCAGTAACT
>JANIJG010020750.1:37897-76986 GCA_024611175.1 Megaceryle torquata
AACTGCCTTAGATAATTGTTGGAAGGGAAAGAAGAAGAGACCAGCAAACTTAGATGTTTCATCCATCTGTTTTTCCTAGTAATTGCAGACCTTATAGGTTGTCCTCACACATTTATCTGTCTTCAAGCACAGAATGCTCACCAATTGATACTGTTATTGATACTGTTATGCCTTTGGAACCATCTAGTTTAAACCAGGAACAAGAAATCATGAATGGACTGCCTTCCCTTGTTAACAAATAAGTGTGTTGAGAGGGAATTGGCTGTCTGGGCCAGGAGGAGATTGAGAAAGAGGGGGAGAAACAAAGCAAAGGTTCAGAAGTGCCATCAAATCTGAATTGCAGTAGGGCTGATTTCACTCTATTATTCTCACCTCAGAAAGTTGTTTGACTGAATTGGAAAATACACATGCAAATACTATGAACTTCAAAAGATTTATGAAGTCTTCACAGTGATCAGGCTATGGTCAGTCACTGGCTGTTAGTTGGAACCATAGTTTTCCCACCTTCCTATGTCACTGAGGGCTCATCAGTCCCATTCAATTGTTGGGATGCAACCTTCCCTACCTCTGTTTCTTACTTACTCTTACTGTTTCTTCTTAAATGTCTGTGACATTTTTTGATCATTTCTGCCAACGTTTTCAGCTCTGCCAACTCTCTTTTCTCTGTTCTTGTTTCCCTGTACAGGTGCAGAAAACTTTCTGTGCTGCAGAGGCCCACAGTACATCCAAAGGATGTGAGGAAAACTGCCTCTACAAGGAGCACATCAAATCTTTTCCTCCCCCACTGAACAGCCTGTGTGCTCCCCTCAGGACTTGCGACAGCTCATGGAGAGGAGATGGTGAGTGTGACCAGAAAAAGCAAAGGAAATTTGCCTTAGTAAGAGCGAGGTGGGAAAGTGATGCTTGGCTCATGGGCTTAGCTTTACTGCAAAAACAGAAGCAACAGTATTGTGTATTTTTCTGTTAAGAAGACTTAAAAGTCAGATGAGTTGAAAAAAAGGAGGAAAAAAATCTCTCTAGGTTTGGTAAGCGAGAACTAGAGGAGGGAATATAATAATGTGCAATCACAGCTCTTCCTCAGTGTGGCAGCAGCATCTGTTAGAAAGTGCAGGACATTTAAAACCGGTAAGGAGCTCTGAAGCCCTGGTTGCTCTGCAAAACTTAACTGTATCAGAGAGACGATGGCTTCAGCCTGTTGGGATAAAGTTTCTCATGAAGTGCTGAAGTACCAATGGATTCTTCTTTCTTCCCCCTCTCCCTTATTTCTGCTTTTTCTCCAGTGCTTGACAATTATGTTAAAAGCTAATGCTTGGTCCTCTGAGGTACCCATTGGCTTTGACCAGTGTTATAAGCCACCTGGTGATGGGCTGCAGTAGAAGAAGCTGTTGCCACTGGAGATAAACACAAGGTGAGATAAAAACTGAACAAAAACATGGCAGTGTTCTTTTTCAACTGCAAATTCAAGTCAAAGGTGTGAGCAGTTCAACCTTCAAATAATAAATGCGTAGACGAATCTTGCAGATGCGCTGAGCGTGCTATTTTGGAAGACTTAACCACAGGTCACATGAGTTAGATGTAATGATTGTGTAGATGTAGGCTGCCCCAGCTACATGTCTTTTCAAAACCAAAGCAGAGCATTTCATGAAGAGTGTCGTTATCTTTTCACCACATAAGTCAATTTTTCTTTCTGAGGTTCTCCCAATGACTTGGCTCACAGGAGAGTACGTCAGGAAGAGTTTTCAGTTCTTAGAATCGTAGAATCATTAAGGTTGGAAATGACCTTCAAGATCATCAAGTCCAACCATCTACTAAGCATTACCATGACCACTAAACCATGTTCTAAAGTGCCACATCTAGATGTTTTTTGAACACCTCCAGGGATGGTGATTTCACCCCCTCCCTAGGCAGCCTGTTCCAAGACCTCACCACTCTCTCAGTAAAAAATTTTTTTGTAATATCCAACCTAAACCTCCCCGGTGCAACTTAAGCCCATTTCCTCTTGTCCTTTCTCTCATTACCTGGGAGAAGAGACCAACACCCACCTTACTACAACCTCCCTTCAGAAAGTTGTAGAGAGTGAGAAGGTCTCCCCTGAGCCTCCTCTTCTCCAGACTAAACAATCCCAGCTCCATCAGCCTCTCCTCACAGGGCTTGTTCTCCAGACCCTTCCCCAGCTTGGTTGCCCTTCCCTGAACTCTCTCCAGCCACTCAACGCCTTTCTTGTGGTGAGGGGCCCAGAACGGAACACAGTACTTGAGGTGTGGCCTCACCAGTGCCAAGTACAGAAGCACCATCACTTCTTTCCTCCTGCTGGCCACGCTTTCTGCCATTGGCCTTCTTGGCCACCTGGGCACACTGCTGGCTCATGTTCAGCTGGCTGTCCACCAGCACCCCCAGGTCCTTTTCCGCTGGGCAGCTTTCCAGCCACTCCTCCCCAAGCCTGTAGTGCTGCCTGGGGTTGTTGTGACCGAAGTGCAGGACCTGGCACTTGGCCTTGTTAAACCTCATCCCATTGACCTCTGCCCATCGATCCAGCCTGTCCAGGCCTCTCTGCAGAGCCTTCCTACCTTTAAGCAGGTTGACACTCCCCCTCAATTTGGTGCTGTCTGCAGTTCTTTCCACAGCACATGCTTTTGGTGGAGATTTTTGCTTTTTTCCTTACAGAAATTAAGAAACTAATTTCTGTATGGTGTAATTTGGGTGGCAGAAGTCAAGGTGGAAGGGCAGGAACTCCAAAGGAAATAGCACCCTCTTCATAATAATCATAGTCAAACAGGCTCAGCTACCACTGGTACACAGAATCTCAGCTGGTTAAACTGCCTACATTTCTCTCTTAACAGTAGAATAGCCAAGTAGAAATCATTCCCCAGATGTTACAAGTGCTCTGAAATCTGTTTGAAACTATCTAAATACTTCACACTTGTTATAAATTCATATCTTGATCCCAGAAGAGGATCCAGTGCGCTCACCATGGACTAATAAACATTTAGAAAAGTTAAATTACTTAGAGATATTTAAGTATCATACAAATATGTGTAAAGTAAAGACACTCCCCAGCATAAAACCCGACCTCCAAAAGTCTTTGTCTATGTGAATGCATTTTGCTTCACCCATTTAATAGAGAGGATTATTTTTTAACCTCTCCAGTTCCAAACAGAACTACAGATTCTATTAGAGTGGAGGAAGAAAAATCTTAAACCAGAGGTATTTAGTCACCTGCAGAGTGAGAGAGACTGGAAAGGAAAATGGATTTACTGATTTTCAGATGAGTTTGTAGGCAATTTGTATTTGAATTGCTCTTAAACCAAATTCTGCATAACATTAGTGGTCTGAAATGACGCAAAACAGTATCAGAAACCAGCCTACTTTTGTAGCATGGAGAAATCCTCTCCAAGTCCTTGTTATTCTTCAAGTCATGTGTTTTCCCTTCATTTATTCTTCCACATAGTGCTCAGCCTTCTGACGAGTGAAAGACGAACAGGAAGTGGGAAGGAGCAAGCTTTGTCTCTCTGCTGCCAGTGTGCCTCAGACGTTTGTGAAGCAGCGGACCCACATCGTAAAACCAACTGAAAGCCACAGAGGTACCTCTCTAAAAAATGTAATGGACTGTACTGAAAGCCTAACTTTGACTGATGTGAGGTTTGGGACTTTATCCAGGTAAGAATTCATGCAGCAATGAGCACAGATAAGGCAGATGACCCAGAGTAGGGCCAAACTGTTTACCAGCAGATGTGTTTTTGAAAATCTTCCTTAACTGGTCATGGCAGCGGAAAATACCCTGCTGTTAAACGCATCTGCAATCCACTGCGCTCCCAATCCACCTACAAAAATTCTGACCTTTAAAGAAATGATGGAGAAGCTGGTGATTTTTTCCATGGCATTGAAGCTCAGTCTATTTTAGGCTCCAAGGCAATTGCAGCCCTTTTTGCTCCCTATTTCACATCACTTTTAAGTCTTGTTCTGGCCACTATGAACCCTTCAGCACTTCTCCCTGTGCAATCACTCGAGTCAAGATCTGTGATTTGTGATTTGCAGATGACATGTACATTTCTTGGCTGATGGCTGTTAAAGCAGTTTGCAAACCTAAGGCAATAAACTGCAGGGATGCAGTTGGAGCTCTATTGCCACGCTAAATTGCCATTCTCATGCAAATGAATAACAAGTTTCTCATTATTAAGATCAAAAATAAATTGTTGTACATTTCCAATGTTGTGAATTTCTGCATTAGTATTTTAATGAAATCATTTTGTCAATTTCCATTATATGCCTCCTGTAGATGGGAATATCATACTTAACTAGTCTGTGTATCAAAAACAGTGATGCAACTTGCTGTAGAGGAAAAGGAAAACATTGCATAGTTTCTGCATTCACCAAATAGAAATCCTTTAATCCCTTCGGTATGGAAGTCTGATACTGAGATGCAGAACACACTTACAGTTCCTAAAGTGTTAACACACTTATTTATACATTTCTGATCATAATTCATTTAAATATTTATAAAATACATACCAGGAAGTATGTACCTTTTAGGAAACTCAGTTTCTATGTCATTTTCTTAAAATATTCACTTCTGTTCCTCTTAAAAGATACCTAAAAAGAAAACCTGCTGGATTTTGTTTTAAGTGACACTAAAAATATACAAACAAAATGTAATCTTAAACAGAAAATAATATGATTACCATCAGAAGGATTACTATGGTTGATTGTTCAGAGAGCAGGAAACACAAAATGATTGAAATACTCATTCGTAGCTCACAAAAAAACCAAATGTATTGAAGTGCTTAGTCTTAACGTGCAGCCTAAAGTCTACATATTGTATAAATTCCTAATCCTATCAAAATGCAAGTCTGAAGATTAGCAGAATGTATAATAAATGTGTCTATGTCATTACACATAAAAATAGTATTGCCAAATCAAGTGTGGCCCTTTATAAATGTAAAAAAGCCCAACTTAAGCAGATTTGCACTTTATAATTCTACAGCTCTGAGGAGAAAAAAAAAGCAAAATTGACTAAACCAGATTACTTATTTCTCTAATATAGATCAGTTTGCACACACAAAAAGCCATTGCCATAGATTGATTTAGCAAATAACTTAATATTTATTGAGATTTCATGTACATTTAATTATTAATGTCATCAGTGTTACAGTATTTCTATGAGGTTACTATTACTGACCCTGTACCTGTTGGGGTTTTTTTTCCCCTTCATGTTATTTCTTCTACAACCATGAAAGCGTAAGACTTACCAATTATTTTACGTGACAGAGTCAAAAAGACTTATGGTTTCATTGTCTGTCACTAGGTTATTTGTCAGCGTTTCAGGGCTTGACTGACTGTCATTCTACAAAATATTAAATTTAATCCTTTTATAGTTTATAATTAATGTAACAAATCCACTAACATATACAGAACTACCATATCTTTGTGTATTTAAATGAGTCTTGTAGAAATGTTTAATGAAGCCAGAATAAAATATAATATACACAGTTGTTTGTTCAGCAGTAGCTGTAACCTAGACACAGTAGTGCTACCCTTGTAAGGTGTGGTGACTTGGACTGTTAAGGTGGAATATTGCAGGAACCTTTCTATACAAAGGATCTTTTATAATATTAATCCTGTTCCCTTTATGAGGTAGAATAAATAGAATAATAGAGGAAAGTCAAATTACAAACCTACTCTGTTGTATGTATTATAAATATGAAGAATGTGTGAACCTTTTACTGAGTTGTGGCACTTTTTCATAGTCTACAATGGAAAATAAGTCAATAATCAGCTTATTGGTGGAAAAAAATTGTTTTCAAATCTTTTTCTTCCCACACCTTTTAAATAATCCCACCAACCAGAGAACTCAGAATGACTAAAGTCTGTAGAAAGCTGAAAGGTGCAGCACTATTGAATTTAGTAGTAAAAATCTCGTTGACTTCATTAGAGGCAAATTTCTCCCCAGCATTTTCAAAGGTGCCTACAGGGTGTGCGTCACTAACTGAAGGGATTCCAAGGAGGTATTTAACACTGCTTGAAAATCATATCCTTCAGACATTTCTTATCCAGGGGCTGGGATGTAAAAATAGCTGATATAATATGCGTTAAAATAGGGCAGCTCCTGTTCCTTAATGATGAAAATAGCTCTGATCTACCTTTTGTGATCAGCTGGCACATTGTACCAGTTTTGCACGTTCTTAAGTGTACTGATCCAGATTCTGAAGGTCTTACATGCACAGCAACCCTCCAGTCATTGAGGACAGCGGGGATCTCGGCTAGAGTCAAGCCCTCAGGACTAGGCATGGAATTTCCTCTTAGGCTCATTATTTCTTTCACTTGAAGAACTACAAATGATTGAAAGAACTAACTGTGTCATTTGTAGCAGGAAATAAATGTCCTGGTATCTAAGTCTTTGACTAAATTGTGAGTATCTAGCAATGAGTATCTTGGACAGGGACTATTAACACATTTATTGGGCAGGACTGTGCCTGGGTCTGACACATATAGGCACTGGGAGAGGAAGTACCGAAGACTGTGTTTAAAAAGCACAGCACTGTAATCTCTGTCATTATTTTCTCATTATAAATTCACTAGAAGACTCAGAGTCAGATCTCTCCCTTTGTGTATGCCAAGGAGCTTCTTCCTAATGCTAGTCATTTGCGGAAGGAGCACATCTGCCTCTCATCTGCTGTCTGGGAACAGAGGCACTACTCAGCCCAACACCCTCCCTCACACACACCTCTCCAAAGATCCCAAGACCCTCCATGCACAGAGCAGCACTATCCAGCAATTCAGTGGACAGAAGGAGGCGGATTCCTAGCTTCATTCCTAACTCCATTTTCAGTCCTTCTACCCCACTGCTATACTGGAGAGGCAGTGGGTACTGTACCACTGCCTTTCTTGGAAGCAAAGCAGTGTAGGTTGTGTTCTACAGTGCAGAGGGGAGGTAAAGAGTAGGATGTAGGACTGGTATGGTAGGCAGCACAGTACTACTCCATAATTTGTTATCCCAGGAGTTGCTTGTGTGCCAAGGTGCAGTATGGCTGTTGAAGCTGTAGTGTGCTCAGCAAGAAAAGAAAGTCATGTGCATATCAACCTATGGTCTGGCTCAGCTTCAGGCAGTTCTTTGGCTTTGTACCTCCAGTGAGCAAGCTGTTAGCGTTCTTAAATGACATTATGAGACACATGTAGATCTTAAGGCAAATATATCACCTATGCTCTTATCAGGGGAAGATGCAGGAGAATCCCCAGCACCCTAGGTGCTGTTCCTTTAAGGAAACCAACCTCTTTGGGAAGAGGTACAATGGCATGCAGAGGTTTGTGCTGAATACAGGTTTTGCCTGTATAATTTATTTGGAAAATGGCAGGCAAAACAAAATCTTCTGTAGGAAAGGAAGAATGTAGATTTTCAACTTGGTAAGGGTAATAGTCAAAAAGCTTTCTTTCAGTATTCTTGAAACTAAAAATCCCAGTGCTGGGAAACTCTTTGTTTTGTTTCGTTTAATTTTGAAATACAACATTTTTAATGTTAACTTTAAAAAACAAACAAAAAACCCAAACAAACAAAAGAAAATAGATTCACAGAGTCATTGAATGATTTTGGTTGGAAGAGACCTAAATACTAGAACCATATCAGGATGAACTGTTTTAGTTAATCCTAAGAGAAAATTTCTTGGTGTGGATATATCTCCTTGACCATTCCTTCAGTATTTGGGGTTTTTCCAGATTAGAAACCAAACAATCTCTAAACACTGTTCAAAACAGATCATAGAATCATAGAATCATTAGGGTTGGAAAGGACCTCTAGGATCATCAAGTCCAACCTTCATCCTAACATCTCTCTATCCATTAGCCCATAGCCTCAAGTGCTACATCCAGTTGGTTTTTAAACACCTCCAAGGACGGTGATTCCATCACCTCCCTGGGCAGCCTGTTCCATTGCCTAACCACTCTCTCAGTGAAGAATTTCTTCCTAATATCCAATCTAAACCTCCCGTGATGCAACTTGAGGCCATTTCCTCTCATTTTATCATTAGTAATTTGGAAGAAAAGTCCTCACATGTTACTAAAACAAGACCAGTGCCAGTGACCCTATACTCACCAGCATAGGATCCAGGGCTTTAGCATTAGAATAGATGTAAATAATAAGGAAAAAAACCCAGAGTTAGATGATTAAAAGGTGGTAAGTACTTTGCCTTTTCTATAGTCTGAGTGTCTTTGTTACTGAAGCCAACAAAAGTATTCCTTCTTTGGGTAAGTTTTGGATATGATTTGGATATTTTTCTTTTGTTATAGGAAATGCTGCCATGTCACTAGTATCTCTGATGAACCAAGTATAATAAGCAACAGATTCACTGGGAAAATTCTTCCTATCTGTTAGAAAAAGTTGGCAGTTTTCAGAGAGATGATGCGTGATTTAGGTTTGTTGGTGAGTTATGTACACCAGGGTTTGCATTAAATCTATCACTGAATGCACATTTATCATGGTAACAAGAGAGCATCATTCAATAGAGCTGTTAATATTCCCTCTCAGGTTACAGAGTGATAAGCATAGTTTGGTTTGTTTTTTTAAGAGCTACAGTGCATCTTTAAGTATGTTGTATTCATTACAATATTCATTAAATAAGTAAATGAATAACAATAGGTGAAAACATGATGGATGAAGAAAGAACTGTAGCACTGAAGAAAGATCTCAGGAATAGCTCTGATATGGTGATTGTTTTCTTCCAGCATGCTCTTTAGTGTTGCCTTTACCCCAGAAAAGCTTTCAGATCACAGCTGCTTCTATATTGATGAGAATGGGGAACAGGACAAACTCTAGCTGTGAACGTTCAATCAATCTTTATATAGGTAAAATTGCCACTCTCCAGCTGATTTATGTAATGATTTTAGTTTGTGCTAGGAAAGCTGTAACAAAAATCCACTCTTGTGCAATTAATTGTTTAAATCAAATACACATCCTTGCTGCACAGGATACTTATGCCTAAATTTTGTAAGATACTTCTTGAATAAATGATGCAGAAACTGGTTGAAGTTTACTTTCTGTTATCCAGGGGCTGTAGCTGCTTCTTGCCTTCTTCAAATGTAGTCTATTTAATCTCCTGTAGTGTAGGAAATTATGTTCAAAATCTCTGTGATCCTCTATCACTAGTAAGTTATGCAAGTAGTGACAAGTATACACCATAAGGTCTTGAGATTATATCTGTAATGTGTGGCTACAGACTGTTGATCAAGAGAGACTAGAAGAAAAACATTATTTTCAGGTGTGAAAAACCGTCACCTTTATCAAATAATTTTTCTTACATCTCTCCCAAGGCATTGTAGCCTATTTAAACTTGGGAGGTTAAGTTTGTAGCATTCATTATGACTGAAAATTTAGTTCACACAATCATGATGTTCTCTTTATTAAGTGTTACTGTTAAACAATATTAAAATAAACACAATGTGGTTGGCCTTTTCAAAGGTTCACGGGATATTTATTTCTTTGCCTTGTCTTTTAATTGTGTCTGCTTTTTAAGATTCTGTTATGAAGCTAATGTTGCTGCTGTATGCCTTATTTGCCACATATTATCTGATTTATCTACATATATCTTACAATTTACTTTTCTGTCTGGTGCATATAATTGAAATGCTTAGGGGTAACGTAAATGTCTTTTGACAGAGCTATGTCTTGAATCTTTGGTTAGGAGGTTTTGTTGAACCTCCAAACAAACCAGAAATAAATTCTGTCATCCTGGCAGTTTTACTGTACCTAGCAAAAACATATTCTGTAAGAGTCTTCACCCATGTCATTACATGAATTATTAGATAGAATAACAACTTTCAGAAACTCTAGCATGAGATATTCCTGTATCAATATACCCATACTAAAAATGGCTGCCTTCACCCACTAGTCCTCTCCCATCTGATCTCATTTTATTTAGTACCTTCAGCCCCAGATCATCACTACCCCTTCACAAATACTTAGTCTCATTCCTGTAGAATAACTGTTCTTTTAGTTATTTGCAATATCCACTGTCATAACATGTAAATCATTGGGCAGGGTATTGATCCAGCCATGCTTGCTGTTAGAAGGTTAGGAGTCCTAAAGGGGCTCTTCGGGTAAACTTTGGGGGTACTCCTCACGTAATCCCAAGTGAAGGACTTTCCATGCACGTAGTATATGTGTGCAATATTGGAAGGCTTTCCTACTACCTATGGCCACAAAGTGACCAACACTTGAGGAACTTCAGTAGGTGCTGGGTTCCTGCTGCATCGTGCAACCTTGTTGACCAGAAAAGCTGGCAGATATATGAAGAAACTTCTCTCTGCATCCCTCCAAAACGGGTAAGGCTGAATGTCTGTTCAGAAATGTTTTCTCATCCTCTCGCAGGGAGCGAGTTGGGTCCATATTGCCTTTCGCTGTGGGCTGCACCTACTGGGCCCAATATGGTCCTGAACTTTCATCAGACAAACCACTGTTACTGGTGCAAGGTCATTTACTTGGACTCAACAATCTTCAGCAAGCGCCGTGTTCATTGTGCTAATAGTGTTCTTCCCTCTAACCAGCCAGAAAATAAACTGGACAGGATCCAGGCAGCAGTTGAAGCAGGCACCACAACTCCACTTTTTGGGTGATAGTTTCTATGTTTAGAAGGCAGTTTGTTAATGATTATTTCTTTCCTCTCTGTCTGCAGGTCCTTTTCAGGGCACCTGAGATATCAAGGCTTGGATTTTCAGAGACCTCGATTTCAGCAAGAGCTGCACTTCTGAAGATCAAGTCACAGGCTCTTTACAACAGACTAATCTGAGGGAGAAAAAACCCCCAACCTATGGAATGTGGGAGTCAGATCCTTCTATGGAAAAAATGAAGAGGCCTGTGTCATTTGCTTCTTTACTCCATTGGTCACAAAGCCTGTTCTGGATAGAGAGATGGAGATATTGCTGACTTCTGACATGAAGAAACCTGAGCATCGGAAGGCTGCTTTTATTTTTAATTTATATTTATTTTTAAGGGTTTTTTTAGTTGTTGTTGTTTGTCATTTTGTTTGGGTTTTTTGTGGTTTTTTTAGAATGTTAAGTGCTTGGGGAGAAGCAGACAGTCAGCAACATCAAAACTTGATGTGATTCTCCTGAAAGACACTCTGATGCCCTGGAAATGCCATGGCTCCACTCCTGGGACCCAGTGCAATTATCGGGGGAAAACAGAATAATTTCCAAACTATTGACTTGCCAATAAGTCTAGGTCAATGTAGCCTGATGGTTTTCAACAAAAGGCTGCTGGTAATCTTTCAAACCTGACAAGTCATAGAGCTGTTCATTGCTACTTGTGAGCTAGAAGGGTATTGGACATCAGTTGCCATGGAAGAATGGGTTGTAGGTGACATGAAAGGGAGTGGAAGTAAACTCTCCTTTGCTTGCAGGACTTCTCTGCTGACATATGACAGCTATGGCAAAAACATTTACTGCCATCAAGAGGCAGCTATGAGAGAAGAGTATGAAATACATCGTTCCTTATTCAGGAAACATCCACTGTTTCCCAGTGACCGATTTATTATTTTCACCCTGTCCAGCAGCATAGGAGGGTGCACCAGGGATCTGCCTTTCTCTGCTCTGAATAACTTAAGTTGGACTGCAACCTGTGAAATAATTGAGCTGACCAGAATTTACAGCTCTAGGTGGAGTTTCTTCTTTCTGTTGGGTTTGTGAGTCACAACTATAAGTTACCACATGAGTATGATGCAAAATGTACATGCTCATTTCTTTCTCATTTTTCTTTTTCATACTGTTTTACGACTCAATTCAGTTCTCACATGGTCTAGCTCTCTTAGGCGAGAGTCTCCACAATTATTAGGTATCATCTTTAAAAATTAGAGCAGCAGAGAGATCATGTGAGCCATGCTCTTTCATTTTTTACTCTAATCTTCACATAGTAAGTCCCACATGGCTTTCAGAGAGGCCTGTCTTGTTTAATGTGGACTTTGTTGGGCTGTAATTTATTTTATTTAATTATTTATGGCTACATTATGTATATTAGCTGCACTTGTCTAAATAACAAGAGTTGCAATGGAAGACTGCCTGTTCAGCTGATTAATTCCTATTACTTTCTGCATTTCTTAAGGTGATTTTGTGATTAGATTAGATAGCTGTTTATTGTTAGGCACAGGCAGAACTTAAATAAGTGGACATCTAGTATTGGATACATTTTGCATTTGAGGATGATTTCAGAAGGATAGGGAAATGTTCCAGAACTGAATGAATGAAAGAACACTGCAAGTTAATTTTTTAGTTAAAAGTGTATTTAAATCAAGAGCTCTTTTTATTTCCCACAGTCACAATTTTGAGACTGTTGCCATTTTTTGGATTCTGTTTTTCACTCATGAGAAGTTTAACCATTTTATGTTTATTGATAGGGAAAATATCCTGAGCACACTTTTAATATGGGTTCCTTGGACTTAAGAGCATCAATGGCTCTGTAAAATGTAAATACATTCTTAATTACCTCAAGTGCCCCTCCTGCCTAAGTGGCTCTTATGTGACACACATCTCACTGGTAATGAGCACAAATATTGCTAATGGACTGTGAAGGGCTTGTTGTGTAATCTGTTTTTGCCTGGGTACCATGCTGGCGATATGTAGGGTTCACTTCGTGTTCCGTTCAGGAAAGTTCTCAGGTTTTTACCCCAGTAAGGGAGCTCATCCTAAATGAGGACCACCACAGTCTTGTGCTGACTGTTCCTGTATTTCTTGCAGTCTGTCTTGGGTTCTCAAAGTCAGTAAAAAGACCAAAAAAAAGCACTTTGAAATGATATAGCTTCTGTTTTTTCCCAAAGGAAATATTTTCCCTGAAATTCCTTTTCCTACTCCCCAGTTCTGTCTCGTGAACAACTTCCATTCCTGCTCTTCAGCCTCACCTGGGACTATCATCTCTCTCTTCTCCCTGAGGGTCTGAGCTTGTTCATTTAGTTCTTACATTTTAAGGTGAATGTTACATCTTGAAAACTTCTAGTAGGAGAAGCCCAAACTCTGAGATGCTAGGGAGGAAATCACTGCATTTGGATCAGATCCTGAATGAGGTCCATGGTGGGGATATTACCATGAAAGGACCTGTAAGGTGTGAGAAATGGAGTCTGCAACGTTTTTTCAGAATAATGGGAGACTACTCAGAGGTTGCAGAGTAAAAGATGTGTAATTTAATGGGCAGGGGAAAAAGAAGGGCCACAGTGCCTGTTTTAAGAGTCACAGATGGAGAGAAATTGGAAAAAAAAAATTCTCTACCCCACACTGGCATAGAAAGTGTGTGCTGACATTTTAAAGTTGTGCATGGCTTCCTTGAAAACCTGCATGAGATTAGGTGATGAAAAGCTCTGAAACCTGTTGCTTCTTGAGAGGCTGAGAACTAGGCCTGGCTCTGCTGCACTGCTGCCTGCAAAAGCAGACCATATCTTTTTAAGTCTTCTTGCCTGAGACTGAACAAAGCATAAATAAATATAGGCTTGCAGTGGGAAGGGTGCAGCTGTCTGAGCAGTAATACTGGCTCTGGAAGATCCTCCAGTCAGGGTAGTGAGGGCAAGCACAGTTAATCCATTTAAGGTGCAGGTTCAGTTCTGATGATGACTGCAGTGGATAGCAATTTACTGACCCAGAAAGGTCTTTGTAGCCTTCTGTTTAGTTGTAAAATAGGTGTGCTGCTGCTACTACTGGTAACTGTGGGAAGATGCACCCACTAGCTCTGAAACCTGCAAATGGTGCAACCACAAGTAGCATGGAAATGTCTATGTGTAAGTGAAAACTATGCATGTTACTACCAAGAGTTTGAGGGGAGTTGAAGATGTGAAGGTGTCTGAGCCTTGTTCATGATTGCTGACATACCTTAATATCCTCTGTACACTACATGCTTTATCAGAAGGATGTGGCTTCTGATCATAGACTCATTCAGGTTGGAAAAGACCCTTGGGATCATCAAGTCCAATCATTAACCCTACTCTACAAAGTTCATCCCTAAACCATGTCCCTTAACACCACATCTGAACGAACCTTAAACACATCCAGGGGTGGTGATTCAACCACCGCCCTGGTGATAAAACAGTGTCCCTTTCTCTATTTTCTTTCTTTGCTCAAAAGTCAAGGAACTATCTGGAAAGTGGGCAGAGCAAGAGGGAGAAATTAATGAATCACAGACTGAGATGGTAGACACTTTCTACACAGTTCTTCTGATACTTTCTCTCAACTTCAAGAAGAGGAATACGGTGGGTGAAATAACTATCCTAGATCATAGTCTTACAATCACCCTTTTAATAGAGAGGATTAGGTCACCCTGCAGACTATTACCCTAGACAGTGACCTTGTCTTCCCTGATACAGTCTCTTTTGGCTGTGGTAGTTATGCTGTTTGAAGTTCTGCAGTGTTTCTCCTCAAGTGTGACTAGGTCATGCTGCTGCAGCCACAGCACTGAGTGTTCATGGATGACTGTGACAGTAGAAAAGAGTCAAGGCAAAAAGAAAAGACCTGGGGAGGGAAAAACAGAGAAAAAACTGTGACGGAAGGACAACCAATCTAGAGAACTTGCTGAGTCCTTTGTTGCAGACTGCATCCAGTGCTGGAGAACATGAAGTGTTTCAGAAAGGAAGTAGATTTGCTCTTCCTGCTCCTGTGCTATGAGATATATCTCATTTACTCTTCCCTCTTCTTCCCCTCTCTGCAGATACATAAACTTGGTAGTAGGAAGTTCATCATGCTCCACAAAATTAGCACATCTGTAATTTATATGCCTTTTAACTTCTAGTTAGGTTTCATAACAGAAGAGCTGAGGGTCCCAGCAAATCTTTTATGGTACCAGAAAGCTGTGGGAGAAGATTGCTTACTTCCTAATTCAGTGTGACCCAAAGAAATGAAAGAAATAACTCAGAGCTAAGTTGTTTCCTCTGGAGAGTTTTATACTGGAGTGGCCCACAGCAATAAGTGCTTAAGTGGCATAAGGGAATAGAGGAAGAGTATATAACCAGAGATGATATCTTTTCTAATAGCATTTTTAAGAATTAAAGAATATGACTTAGAAAATAGGATAACTGAAGCACAATGAGCTAGAAAAGGAGCTTTCTCATTAGGGGACAGACTAATGAAAGACTAAAGTTATCAGCCATGAGTTTTACTTAGGAGTACGTTGTGGGGTTTTTTTCTTTCTCTCAAACTTTTTTTTTTTTTTTGAGATTCACCAGACTCTTCCACGTTTCCCATAAGCTCAGAAACAATCATCTTGTCATGTTTGACATGGATGTATACTACTCTGAGGTTTTTTCTTTTTTTTTTTTTTTAAATAAATGGTATAGTGTTTAATGCACATCTAGAAAAACCATATGGGGCAATTACCTCCCCTTGGATTATGAATCTTGAGAAAGCATAAAGCAATTCTTCAAGGCTCTCTCTATCTGGAGGTATCATATAAAATACCTGGAGGAACGTTTGTGTCATTACACAAATTCATTTTTCTAAACAGAGAGAAATTTCTATAACAATTCTGGAAATGTGCATTAGCACATAGAATCATTGTTGTAGGAAAACTTGATCTGTTGATTTTACTTCCATGGTGGACTCTTTACAGTCTGTATCATTTCCACTCCACTTCACTGATGGTGGAAAAGCTTTTTTCATGGTTTATTTAGCAGAAAGTCATTTTGATTAGCAAGATGAGTAATACTTTACAGCTGTTTGCAATTACTGCATCTGTTCTATCAGTGGATTCAACTATTGGAGGCTATATTGACAGAAATGTGAAATGCAATAGAAATGGGTACAAGAGGGGACACACAGACGCACATGCACGCTTCATGGATCTAGTCATGTTAAGAGAAATCAAACAGCATGTTAGTCTCAAATCCGTGCCACGGATTCAGAGCTGGATTTAATAAATTTGAAAAGCAGAATTTCCTCCTTGAAGGTGTAGAGGTTTAGTAGTGGGTTTGTTCCAGATAGCTTGCTGTAAAACCATGCGCTAATTCTGCTCTGCTAAAATACAGTAAAGTTTTGCAATTCACTCCAAAGGAGATCAAAATTGGACCCCACACAGATGGGAAAGTGAAAATGAAGTATCTGAGAACACTTGGAGACTATATACAATCTTTATACACAAAACTTTATGCCTGGAGGCTTAAAATAAGGGAGAGGGGTTTTTTAATGCTTCTAACCTTATTCCTCCAAATACACAGCTCTCTTCTATGCTCTATCTTCTGAAGAAGAGCTCATTTTATTTTAAAACTTCTGGTAAATTTTTGCCTTATACTTTGATAAGTAAATCACTTTGCCCTTCCATTATTCCACATTTGTGGGGGTTTCATGCAGGGGAGAAGCAAGAGATACCAGGAAAGCTAGATTAAACAATATCCCTGTCAAGGTCTACCCCAGACCTTCATTAAGTTGAAAAGGGGAAATGTTTTTTATGAATTGGTCACACTATAATTATGAGTAAGCTCAGTAATTATTACAGAAATAATAATTTAACGGAAACCTGGTATTCCCACCTCATGCTTTTCTCACGGGCAGCATAACATTTCTTCTCTGATTTTAATGTTTCAGTTGTATTGCACAGGCTACTTTAAATAAGTCATTCTGGTCCAGGACTCTTCAACTGTTCTTTGTATGCAAACACCTTTGGGACAGAATCTAAGTCCTTGGCTCTGTGAAATCTCTGTGCTCTTACATGAGTAGGTGATCTGGTCTAGTAGTTTTGTTACCATCTTTCAAGAAATTTCAGAGTCCTTTGCATTTATCTATGCTCAGGATATTCTCAGAAGCATGGCGACTCAAGTAAGTGAGTTCGTGCCTCTGTAGCATGGCGTACCTCTAGAGTACTGATTTCACTGCATCATTCCCTGTTATTGGTCATTCTTCAGACTTCATGGTTATTTGTATTGTCATTTGATTTAACATAAATGTATCTGGTTCTGAAGTATTCAGAGCCACCTCTGATTTCAGGAACAGTGTTTCTGACCATTTAGATTTGTTTAGTACTTCAATAATTAAACAGAAATTAGGTGTTGCTAGGTGCTCTGATGTTTTATTCATTGGGATTGACAAAATCAGAGCCCCACTCTAATGTGAAGTCTGCCACTGTGGGGTGGCGGCTTTGCCCTCGGTACAGCTGAGGTGTTCCTACAGCAGCACTGAAATCCATCTCTGGAAACAAGCTCTGCTGACTACTCCAAGCCCTGAAAGGCACTGCTCATGTGCAGCTTCCTCTCCTATCAGCTGTCTCCCAACCCATTTTCCTTTTTTTCCAGATTGCCAGTATGCTCTCTCTTGCCAAATACTACTTAGGTGTATAAACAATGAATTTATTTCCTTTAGGGACACTGGAAAAAAGGTGTTTATAACAGTTTTGTCTCCTTGCTAAAATTAGTTTGGAATGGCTCTGCTATGTTATTAAGCACACATAGTGTCTCCATCCTTGGATATGGTAATAATATTTTGTCGCAGCCTTACCTTTAGGAAGATTGATGTTGTTTATGGTACTTTCTAAGGGTTTGTATTATATCTGACATTTATCAGTGAAATTTATGTGATGGATTAGCCTGTCCATTCCTTTAGGTTACCCAGGAATGAACAGGGCAGATTTTGATGTATCTCTATACATGAGACATCGTAATGCCATGTTTCTTTCACCATTACAGACTACTGAGTATCAGTACATTCTTACAGCAAGGATTAACACGAATTCCTGTAAGGGATACTACTGAAATTTGACTTTTCTCATTTATAGGTAGTACCGTCTTTCTAGAATACTCTTCCCACATCTGAATCACCAGCTACAACCTACAGAGGAATGAGTTTGCATTGTTTACAACTGGAAAATCGTACGTGAGTGGTCACTGTAGTTCTCACAAATACTTTGTGAAGTCATTAATTTGCAGGACTTTGTGTGAGTGTTTTATTGAATATTTAGAAATGATGGACAAAACTTGTTCACGGCACAGAATGAGACCCAGAGTCAGCTGATGAGATAGACTAATCTACATTACTTGTCCTGAACAGGATGAACTCTACTTGTTGTGTTCCACCCTTTGTTATATAGTTATGAGTATTTCGAAAGCCACATAAATAAGAATAGATAGAAAAAAATAAGATGATTTATGATTATCAAATGAAACAGAAGTACTGTCTGGGAGAATTAGACTTACTAATAACAGAATTGAGAAGAACTAAATTATGAGATTAGATCTTTAGAGTAGATTGTAATGTGACAAACTAATCTAAAAATCTGGATGAAAATAAAAACATTTTGCATATATTTATATATAGATATAGAGAGAGAGAGAGCACTATAGCTACAAAATATAGATTCAGGTGTGTTCACAATCACAAACAGCAGCACTCACGCTGTACTGTTAAAGAGTCTTTTCCAGCTCAGCTTGGTGGGCATGTTGCTGCAAGTTTGACAAATAAAACATAATTTATTTTTGCCAGTGATGGAGATTTTAACACTTGCTTGAAATAACTGATAATATGGCACAGGAGACTTAAAGGCTTACGGCACAGTATTTCATTTGACTAATAACAAAAGCTGTTTAAAATCTCTATGAGAACTATGTTTGAAGTACAGCGAAGAAGCATCATTTTAATGAATTTTGCAACAAATAAAGTAATTGTTTTTTCACTCATACTATATTATTGTCAGTTCTCCACAAATAAAAGCAGGAAAAATGACCAGATAATTCATTTGTCTTCAGTAATACTCTTCAAATGCAGGATGGGAGACAGGTGGTGAAAAGGATCTGCATATATCTAAAATCCCCCATGCAGGTAAGTCCAAGAATATCTAGATAGAATCCAGAACAATACTTTTTCTTTCATGCCCCTCAGCATGTTTTTTACATCTACTCCTATACCTTCTTTTTTCCTTGTTTGTGTCAGTAAAGGGATGTAACTGTCCTTTACCCATTATCTCATGTCACATATCACTCTGCCTGGGAGCAAACCTCATGTAGGAGCACCATCTAGCATGTGTTTTCCTCTGCAGTCTCCAGTATTTCATCTGCTGTTGCAGTGCTGGGGCCAAACAGGAAGGAGGACTTGAGGTCCCTAGGATGGTGCATTCATTCCCTGCTGCAGAGAGGAAATGGGATGTTAAAACTTTCTGGGCTCAAGCTGCCCTTAGGGTTCAGTAGAGATGCCAGGACTGTCCCACCAGAGCGATATACGGGAAGCCACAGAGCACACTGGAAGAGCTTCTTGCAACATATATAGCTTCCTCAGCTGAGCTCTGTGCTTGGGGGGGTTGCACCTTTTGCCTATCAAGACTCAAACCAGATGACAGGCTGACACCAAGAAGTGTCACTGATACAGTTTCTACTGGTGGTACCCACTGCTGTTTCAGGTACTCAGTAAACTGCCCCTGCGGTTTTGGCTGCCCCAGCAATTTCAGCCCATCTGGAGAGAATGAGAGTGAGAAATCTCCATGTTCCCCAGATGACTAGCAGTGTGGGAGTTTACAGACCTGCACTGGCCTTCAGCAGCAGCTGAAAAAAGTTGGAGATCGCTCAGGTAGTAGAGCAAAGGTGCAGCACACAGTCTTGCTCTCAGTGTGCCAGTTGCACAGTGGAGAATCCCTTAATGCCATAGAATCCCGAGGGAATGTAAATAGATCTAGGAAAGTCAAAATGCAAGGGAATGTAATCTGCACTCAACACCCCTCCGGGTTGTGATGCCAGTGGCATCCTGGGCTGCATCAAGTGTGGACAGCAGATAGAGAGAGGTGAATCTGCCACTTTGCTCTGGTGAGACCTCAACTCTAGTAATGCATTCTGGAGCCTCAGTACCAGAGGAAGATGGACCTGATTGACTGGGTCCAGTGGAGGGCCATGAAAGTGATCAGAGGGCTGGAACACCTTTCCTACAAAGACAGGCTGAGGGAGTGGGAAAGGGACTGTTTACAAAAGCCTGTAGTGACAGGATGAGGGACAATGGTTTTAAACTAGAGTAGATTTAGATTGGATGTTAGAAACAAGTTCTTTACCATGAGGGTGGTAGAACACTGGAACAAGTTGCCCAGGGAGGTAGTTGAGGCCCCATCCCTGGAGATATTCAAGGTGATGCTCGATGAGGCTCTGAGTAAACTGATCTAGTTGAGAATGTCCCTGCTAACTGCAGTGGGATCAGACCAGATGACCTTTAGAGGTCATAGAATCATAGAATGGTAGGGGTTGGAAGGGACCTCTGGAGATCATTGAGTCCAACCCCTCTGCTAACGCATTGCTGTTCCATGGAGAACTTATTGTCCACTAGGATGCCAAAGTTCCTCTCCATGGGGCTGCTTCCTAGGGGGTCTGCCCTTAACCTGTACCGGTACATGGTGGTGTTCCTTCCTTCCAGCCCAATCCATTCTTTGACTCTTTCTGAATTGGGCATTGGAGTGGAGGGTGATGGTGGTCTGTGTTATGAAGGGGGCAGAAAGGGTCTCTCACTTCCTGTATCCAGATGTGTGCGCAGAGTGGGAACAGACCTCATGCAAGACAATATTTCCCCACCCAGGATTAAGAAGGTCTTGTGTTTCACCTACATTTTCTCCCTCTGCTTTCTGATTTGATTTTTATGTTCTTTCCTGCTGTTCTTGTAGATCTGGATGTCTGTGAACTAATATTCCCGCCATTCGAGGGACCTGTAAATGGTGGGTAATTAGGTCATAGGTAGTGCTCTGAAAATAACAAAGTTTCATTAGTGTCAGACAATGTGATTTTTTACTGTTTTGAAGACAGAGAAGTCATATCTATCTGCTCTGTTAGACAGCTTTTGTGTCATGTTAAACAGCTACAGAGGCACACTTTTTTACTAGAATTGTGATGCTAGATTATGATTAAAACTGAAACACATCAGGAATCATCAGATTTTATTACATAAATATTAAATAGGGGTTTTTTAAAAATAACCAAACCAGTCGCATCTTAAGTGCTTAAAGTGGGACATGTGATTTCAAAGTGCTGAATGTTAATTGAAAAAAGAAAGGGGAAAACATTTTTACACTGAAAAGTGGATTGTGTGCCCTCTTCAACATTAATTTTCAATTTTACATTCAAGGCAGATTAATATTTATTTATGAGTGGGGTCTGCCTGTACCATGCAAGTTCTTTGTGCAGTTTTGAGGTCGTTTTTGTAGTTCAGTATTTTCCATTCTGTCATACATTCATTCTTTTTATTTCTTGGGTTTTTTCTTAGCAGTACATAAGTGAACACTTCTCAGCTGCACTCCACAGGGGACATACAATTCCAAAAAGGGCAAAGACAGATGGAAAAGTGGAGTTTCAACCTTTACAGATGAGAATGTGTGTCCATTTAATAATAGTAAAATAATAAAATCATAAAAAAACCAACTCAAAAAATGTTTTCAGAAAATTGAAGTCCCAACAATAGCTTGTAGAAGCTACAGGGCAGCAGAGAATTATTCTATGACCAGCAGAAGTAATGGCCCAAGAACCTGTGCTGTCTCTTGATAGCTGTGTACACACAAAGGGCCTGTGCAAGGCTAGGTTTCTTTGACCTGCTTCTTTATGATAAAAGAAGTCACTGCTTAACGGTAAAAAACTGTGAACTTGAGTAAAACAGAGAAAAGGGTAAAAGGGAACAAGAAGAGAAAAAGAAAGGCTAGAGAAATTAGGAAAGCTAACTGCCTTTTCCACTAGAAAGATGTTTGGATAAATAAAGATGGTATTTCCAATGCCCCACTTACCCGTTTGCATTTCTCCTCTCCCTTTGCACAGCAAATACATACCCGAAGAGGATGCCCTAACTTTGGTCCCTTTTCTCTTCTTGTTCTGGCATGGCCCTAGGTGAGTCTATATTGTACCTGCTCCAGCCATTCCAGGAGCACTGCCATCAAATGAATTTATCTCAGAATATGAGAATGATGTGTGAGTGGAAGAGTTACTTTTCTCTCTCTTGGCCTCTTCATTCTTGCCCCCTCCTGCTTCTCCATTCCCAGTGGCATGAAAGACTCACCCAATCTCTGTGACCTCCACTGACAGGCTGCAGACTGAAGTGGTTTTCCCAATGCTGGGGAGCTTTTCAAGCTGGTGGCATTCCAGACATATGGTCCCACTTCAAGAAGATGTAAAATGCTCACTGCTATCCGTCTTTAGAATCAGATCCAGGCCTGGAGTGTTTGCTGGGGCTTTACTCTATGTCATGTGAATCATCAGAATGGGCTTGCTGGACAGGAGCACCCGCTGTTGTTTTGAGGGAGTGCTGTAAAGATGTCAGAGCTTGCGAGAGAATGAGTGTTGTCTGAGCCTGAGCCCTAAGACCAAATCACAGAATCACACAGAATCACAGAAATACTGAGGCTGGAATAGACCTCCAAGATCAAGTCCAGCCTATGACCCAACACCATGACATCAGCTAGACCATGTCACTAAGTGCTACATCCAATCTTTCCTTAAACACCTCCAGGGATGGCAGCTCCACCACCTCCCTGGGCAGTCCATTCCAGTGTCTAATCACCCTTTCTGTGAGGAAGTGCTTCCTAATATCCAACCTAAACCTCCCCTGGCAAGGAAACTGCAAATTTATATCAAACTGCTACAAATTCATCCACAGAAGATGGGGCAGTTCTGTTTTCACACATGAGCACAGCCCTCACATGAGTCAGTATTGCTGTGTACGCACCAGGGTGCTGTGAGCCCAGAAAGTTTGTTGGGAGCAAGTTGAGGCTTTTTGTAAGCAGAGGCATCTCTGTGGGAACTGCTACAAAGTTTTGTCCTTGTGTCCAGTCAAACTCCTTTGGATTTCCTGGGAATATGTTTCTTAAGAAGATGGTAGAAAAGACCCATCAAGAATTATTTCCTGTCCACTAAACCAATAGTGTGGGTATATTTTTCACTCCCTTACCATTTCCCAGCTCTCTGTAGATTTTTTTCCCCTCCTTACTGTCTCCTGCTTGATCTCTTTTCTCTCACTGTGGCTTTTCTGCCATGATCCCTTACAGTTTATAACCCAGAAAATGCCCTTCCTTCCCCAAGTCTCAGCTTACTCTTTTCCTTTGTCACAAATCACCTGAACTCTCTTTATTAATGTAAAATTAAAAAGACATAACTTGCATTACATCGACACAGGAAGGCCTGCAAATTCTATAAAAAATACAAAGTTGCAAAAAAGATGGGAAACAAAGGAAAAAAATTGAAATGGGTTGCTTAAAAGATTCTGAAAGTGTGAAAAGATTTACTTTGGTTGTCCAATATTTGTCATTCATTTAATCAATTAATTTACTTCTCACAGCCAAAACACTGCCATTAAAAAGGCTTACTCAGATGCTTTACCCTGTTCATATTGATTCATTTTCAGTGAAAATATCAATATCCTAGTATAGATCTAGACCTTAAAGTTACTTAATTATTGATTGAGAAACAGTTGCTCAGACTGAGCAGGCTGATTTCAGCTGTGTTCGACAATAATAAGAAACTAAGCTTTTGCATGGGTAGGCATTGTATAGGACCATCCATATTCAGTACATTATGTGTCAGAGGGGAGCAGAACTCTACCAAAATGACTTTTCCATGACCTAGTGTGGTCAACACTCCCCATTTCATTCATCTGCTATTGAAAACTAAATTAGAGAACTGTGTACCCTTTTCAGTAATTGTTTCTGTCACTCTGAAGACAGAATGAACTTTCTTGGTGAAAACTGTAATAGTAAATAATACATTCAAATCATGTTGCTTTTCTGGCAGCCTCCAAGCATTTTTTGAAGTGTGAGGACTGTTATTCATTGAGATGTAATTGATTCAAACATTTGGTGGTTTTGGTGACCCGTGAGTTTGTGCTGAAACAACTGGTGGTGTAAACTTTGTAATCAGGAATTAGAGATGAACAGGGTTGGTGTTTCATTTCACATTCTGTATCTAACTTCTTGGCCTGCAAGAAAACCTGGTGTTTTTACATTTCCCAGAGGAAAAAAATCAGAGGGGAAAAAAAAAAGTTTTCTAATAACCATGTTTGTGAGGAGTACAAAACTGAACCCTACAATTTCCTTGGGGTAAGAGGAAAAGCTGCTGTGTGTAATGCAAATGAGGTGGGTTTGTGCATACCCTGAACAAAGGTGTATCAGGATAACACGATACTAAATACTGTATCTGACATTAATCAAACTTTGCTGTCTGGTTTTGAAGGTATCCTTTTCAGTAGTTCTGTAGGTGGGATTGGCCAGTTTGAAAACGCTCAAAGCTCTAGAACACTTTACTGCATCCGGGATGAACAGCAATGGGAAGTTGGGTTGGAAGAATGCAGTGATTTGAACTGGACATTAGTTATACTGGTGATGACAATGTCAAGGTCAGTCTGTCTGTCTACCAAGATCCTCTGAGTCAGCTGGAGAACCCAGTCACTTGTAAGTAAAGGGTAAATTTAAAAAAGGCTCTTGATGTCACATGTAAACAAGGGCTGTCCAGCGTACAACTGCATCAAATGAAGACCTGAGCTGCTGATGTTTCCAGAAGAAATAAACACCACCATCAGCATGGTTTTTCCCTTGTTGTTCTGCAGTTTTGGAGGTTTGACAGTATTGCATTCAGAGGCATGACAATATGAATTGAGCTAAGAGAAGTGTAGTTTAATAATGTTTAAATTAATTTGTTCGCCCTGCAGTGTAAATAACTGCTAGAGATAGTAATATATCAAAAGTAGAAAAACCGTAAGAATAGGATAGATTTATTCTGCTCTTGCATGTTCTGTGTCTCTATGAAAAAAAATGAACACTTAAAATGGAAAAGTTGCAGAGTTCTTAGGCTCATTGCATCCACAGGACCTGATTTTGCTGAAGTTATGGTGTTTGCTCTTCAGTTGTTAGGACACCAATAAAGAATAAATCCCACTTTGATGAAGTAAAGGCATCTGTGTAAAACTAGCATGTGATCAGAGTCGGGCCAGGCTACTCTATGCTGCAAATTATCAGAAGATAACAGATCATCCTTGGTCATATGTAAGGAAAGTTAATTCAGTTATATTAAGAAAGATTGCTTAAGACATACCCAGTATATATGATCCTATTTACAATGTATCTTCAGAGCAAATCTTCCATTCAAATGCCAGAATGAGAAACAGAGATTAAATTTGTGCTTTAATTTGTTTGGCTTTGTAATGTCAATTTTCTATTGATTTTAATTACGTGTCATTGAATTAGGGGTTGTGAATCACTCTGTTCTATGTACGTGTGAAGGGCGCAAAGCATTCTTTTAGAAAGATCATATTCTTCCCTGGCTCTGTTCTCCATATTCACTTTTATTTTTTTATTCTCCATATGCACATGCCTCTTTTCCCCATGGAGTTTGTATGCAGAGTGTTGTGGTACTCTGGCTGTCTTGTGTTCAGCAAAAACATCACAAACACGCCCCATACATTGACATCTACATGTGTTTGGGGCAAATGCAAATGTCATTGACAGGGCACACATAGGAGTTTGGTTTTAATCACACCAGGGAGCAACACTCATTTTCATGAAGACTGTGTGCTGTATTTTACCCTATGCCATGCATCAAAGAGGAAGTCTCCACGACTGTGTAGAGCACAGGACACAACTGGTTTTAGAGCAGTGTGAGGAAACTGCCTCAGCAAAATATTTTCAGTCTTGACAACTTCTTTTTTCTGTTGCTGATGTCTCTGTCTATCTTTACATGGAAATATGAGAAAAACTGACTGGTGTTTTTAGAAGGTGGTACTAACTGCTAATGCCTGTATTCAATGAACTCTGTTATTCAGAGCTAGGAGGTAGATCCATAGCACAAAGACAACCTCCTGCACAGCTTTTTTTTTTCCCCCCAATATTCTAGGAACAGACCTAAGATGAATGGAAAGTTTAAATCAACTTAGATTTGTCAACACTGATAAATTTGACAAAGATGTGTTTGTCTGTTTCTGAAAGGAAGCTAATTTCTTAAACCTAAAAATCATCTCGGCGTCTCCTTCTGATGTAACTTCCATGCACTGTGGTATACAATCAAATATTAAGTCGATGAAATAATTTGTATCAATGATCGGGTTACCTGAAGAATAATTTTAAGGTAAGCCTATCCAGGGAAATATCAGTTAAATTTACTTATTTTTGCTTGGTCTTTATTTTGAAAATTCACAGAAATTAATTCCAATATGGGTCTCTTACTCTCACTGCCAATATGTTGCTGACCCTGTGTCTTTGTTGGCTCTGCTCAACAGGTGGAGCAGCAGTGTCCATATCAGGACATTCTTTCAGCACTGATCCAAAGGTGAGAAAGCCCTGCACATATCACTATCTTCTCCTAAAAACCTGCAGCACCTTGAGTATATAAAAACTCACAGGTGTCTAAACATATATTTCACATATAATGAAATGTCTGGGCCATATTCCATATATCTGCAAGGCAGAGTCTATTGAAGATCTAACTTTTGTGTGACTTGAAATTATTATCTGTCTGTGCAGGTACCTTACTTTGCACCTGATAGTGTTCTAAGACTATACATTAGGAGCAAAGTTATGCATCTCTGCATAAGCCTCTAACATGGATACTATTCATTGCTATGATCAAAATGCTGACATGATGTTTTTTGCCTCAGATGTCTTTGTTATTGTTTTGGATATTTTAAAGCTCATTATTAAATCTTAAAGGCCCAATAACAGAAATTAGTAAAATAGCACAGCTCTCTGACTTGAGTAGAGACAGCCTGATTTACACCAGCTGAGAATCTGATTGTTGCTTTTGAGCTATTGTAATTGCTTAAGTGAAACAGCCGAAGTAATTGGTGCAAACTAATACAACTGATGGAAAAATATTCAGTGTTTGTCAATACTAACTAAGCTATGGAGATCCAAATCAATGAATTAGTCTATCAATTAATTAGTCTAGGCAGAAAATGACTCCCTGTACTATTAGTCCCTGAAAAGATCAATAAAGTCAAATGTCTAGTTTAATGTTTCTCATGTAATTATTATATTACAAGGAGAATAATACAAACAGTGTTTATACTGTTTCAGTTACAATTTTCATGTGTTCAGTTAACAAAAAGATACCCAGAGAGTCCTGTTAGAAAGATAAGAAGCACAAAATTCAGGATTTTAATGCTGTAAAGTTATTTGTCCTCCTGTCTAAGTTGTATCTTCAAGGGACTGATAGTCCTAGAAAGGAAATGATAGTGTGGTATAAGGATTCACATATTCTGAGCCACCGTTTCATTAGCTCTTCTACATGGAAAGTTGTGGCAAGAATGTCTGGCTTTTAGGCCAAATCCTTCATTTTGGCAGGGGCTGGCCTGAGCCACCTCTCTGGGATGACTTTGGCAGTCCACAGCTGTTGTTGTGTCAGCATCAGAAACACACTGGGCAGAAAACTGAGCGCTCAACCTTTCTCTGTTTTAATTGGCTGTAATCTTGTTACTTCTGCTAAGTGTGACCTAGTCACTCACACTTTGAGTTTTGTATATTTATAATTGACTTTGCAGCAAAAATTAGCCAATACATCTTCTGTTACAATCTGCTAAAGTCTCACATTATAAAGCCTTTTAATTCTGGCTGTGTGCCCTGTAGCATGAAAGAGAAGTAGCCATTCTTGCCTTCATGCACAGACACATTTGCTGTTTATGAATTTTAAAAGTATGCATTGCACTATGGAGAAAAAAAAAAGTTTTGGGTATCACCTGTATAAAATGCAAGAAGTGAAAATCACGTGGAAACTGAAACCACTGGTGATTACTCAGGCTTGGAAGCTTGAAAGTCTGATGAAAGCAGATATTGCAAAGGGGGGTGGGGAGAATGGCGGTGAAAAAAAGGTCCAGATTACCTGAAAATGAGATTTTACTGAAAGCGAAAAAATTGTTGCAGTAATCCTGCGATAATCTGCTGTAATGAATACTAAACATATGGCAAATATCAAAATAAGGGTATCTACAATCACTGAATAATTACTGCTTTGAGTTGATTTAGGCTTTGGTGAACATGTAGATTACTTTTAATGTTGGACATAACCTTTTACATTTTTCAGTCTGTTTCCAGACCACAATACTATCTTTAAAAGCTTACGTTTTTTACAGAACAATAATGTGTTACTTCATGTTTCATATTGCAGTATCAATTTTTCTATTAAAAATAGATTACATTTTAAGTTACCAGTGATGATATGTTCAATAAGAGCTAGCTAGATGAAAAATTAATGTCTGCAGTCCTCCTGTTTTGTAGGGATTAACTGAACTAGTCAGAATAAAATTTAAATGTGCCTGCTTTTCCCAGTTTCAGCATATTCTGCCTAAAACTTGTACTTTGTACATTCTTTGAGGTATCAAAAATAAAATAATGGCTCACTTCGGTGTAAGAAATAATTACTTCCCAGCCATTGCACAAGGAGTCAGGGGAGATAGGTGTTCACATCACTTTCTGTCCTCCAGAATGCCTAGGATCCCACCCATACTGCTATTGTGCTAATATTGTGGTTGTGTTACCTCTTTGCAGGTGTCTGGAGCCTGTAGCACAGCCTCCCAGCAGATGAAAAATTGGTGATAGAAGGAGTAGGTATGTATACATGCTGATGTGTAAGATGTGCAGATCTAAGGATCAGTCTCTTATAGTGGTCCTCTATGAGAGTAACCAGTATTCATTGCTACCAGATCCTTAATTCCCAGTGTCACTAATCCTGATGTAGATTATCTAGATAAACTTTTAACTGGGTATTAAACCCCCTGATGAGAGCACTACATTTTCTTAACAGCCAGTATGATCTAATGCAGCTAAAGGTAGCTGAACTAAAGATACCGCTGCATCTATCATTTCTGCAGCTGGTGGTAGGTGACACTAGCCTTTACACAGACACTTCTGGAGAAACCAGCATGCATGCCTAAAGATAAGAGGCTATTTTCAAAAAAAAGTTATCAATAATCAAGTGAGAAGGAGATGTGTGTCTTTTTTTTTTTTTTTTTTTTTTTTTTTTTTTTCCTCTGGGGTATGAATCAGAGGAGGGAATTAACCAAATATGCTTTAAAGACATCCAGGAAGGATCAATCTGGCTGTAGTCTCTAATCACACACGCACACTTCACCCAGCACATATAGAATGCTATTTGGTTTTTCAGAATAAAGAGATACTCCTCATCTGTAGGTCAAGAGGTACCCTGAGAACTCATGCATCACATTAACAAAAATCTAGGTTTCTCTGTTACTGGCATTTTGCTTGGGTGGAGGATTTCCATTGCCTAAAATAATGGAGTGCTGCTCCACTGGATCAGAGCAATGACAGAGGTGGTTTAAGTAGCAGTATGAGGGACTTTATTTTCTTCAGGCTTTCATGTTTAAAGTCAGCCTGTGGCAGCTACAGGGTTTACAGATGTGGGCAGATGTATTTGCCACAAACATCACCATCAGAAAATGCTGGCCCAGATACTTACCTGGTTGAGGATGAATCGCGAATGTCACTGTGATGACATTGCACTGGAAGGGACAAGAATCCCACACGTTGTTCACCAAACTTTTCCAGTCACTCTTCATATTTACATAGCACTCATGTCCTGTTTGTGGACAGGGAACCAACCTATGCTTGGCACTGAGGATGAGACTCTGTGCCCCAAAGAGTTTACACCTATCTGCCAGCATGTGGAGGAGGTAAGGTAATATGCTCAGCTCTGATGGGCAAGAGAGAGACTGAAAGCCGGTAATCTTAAGTACATTACCTCTCTAAACATGTCTTCTTTTCTCTCTCCCCTCTCTCCCCTCTCTCCTCTCTTCTCTCTTCTCTCTCCTTTTCCTTTCCTAACAGGTGAAGGAGAGGGGTTTTTTTAGGAGGAAATTGAAGATCAGTAAAGTAACTTTGCTGCTATTTGCAGAGGACCTTTCTGCAGCCTCAGCCACCAGCTGGAAGAAACCATGAAAGTGCTTGTTTAAAAACACCACAGTGAGTAGTAATACCACAGATGGAGTAATTTTCTTGGTATTTACGTTATTTTGTTTTGTGGAGGAGGGCAGTATCATGCTTCTGTTTAAATGAAAAGGGTTTAGAGATTACAAAAATCAGTAAGCACAATGCTGTGTTCTTTCCCTTTAAATAATTTTCTTAATTCAAGTTAAATGTGGAGAGAGAAACACTTGGTGCTGCTAGCCAATCTCAGGTAACATTGTTATAATAAAGAACTGGAAAAAAATAAGTATGACAAAAGCTCAGCATAGCCAGGCTGTGGAATCATGTTAATTTTGGAGTCCAAGTCCTTTTTGAAAAATGCTTGGTGACCTGTCAGGCCCCACGTGGTTTACCACAGGTGGCACCAAACCCCACAGACCCTACAGCCAGGTCCCCACCAGTGGGAGAGTCCACCTGAGAGCTGGTGAGGAGGCAGAGCTGGCTGCTGTGCTGTAGCTGCCCTGCTGCCTGGCTGGCTCTGTGGTTAGCCATGTCTGGCCTGGTGGGAGCAGGGGTGGAATGACACCTTCCAGATCCAGCTGGGAGCAAGGAGGGCTAGTGCACACCAGCTAATAAGTCTGGCATGGTTTTTCTTACTAGTATTGAGTAAATCCCCAAAGGCTGCAGATGCCAATAAGCGACTAGAAGTTCTAGTGCTTGTTGGAGTCATATTAACCCAATGATCCAGGTCTGTTGGTTCAGCAAAGTGGAGGCTAGAAATGTCATGAGAACAGGATCTCTCCACAGAGCCCCATAATTCTGCTTCCAGTCCCCTGAGGCAGCAGCAAGAACTGAGATGAATAAAAATGGGAAATAGCATTCACAAGGGGAGAAATGTCTTTCTGTAATCACAGAAGCTTTGCATAGATGGAGTGTCACGCTTGACTTTGAACTTGCAAAACATTTGCTTTGCTTCCGTTTTGTATTTGGGACCGAGACATGCATAGCTTCTTTTTCCCACTGTAGCTCAAACCAAGACGCTGTTGCTAAATAACAAGCTCTAAAGATTGTCCAGTATGTTTCAGCAAACCAAGCAGCAGCACTCACTGCACTGGACCATGACCATATGTACAAGCAGGGCTGTCTTTTTATTTTCCATTTCCCTGTTCAGACGGTGTCACAATGTCTTTGATACAAATGATTTCATTGACTTAATAGTTGATCGTATACTGCAGAAGTTTGGAATAGCCTTGGAGGTCATTTTTAATAACACTGTTTTGCAGAGCCCAGTCAGTGCTTTCAAAATCTGCAGCTACCCATGTGCTTTCAGCTGTACTGCAATCCTCTTCGTGCCCTAGATAGCCCTATAGCCTGCTAAGTGGGAGAAGCTTCACCAGAGAGAGCCCACAGAACCCTGCTGAAGGCAGAAATCTTTCAGGCAGGACAGTGGGTACCTTTTGTCACAGATTAATATCTTTGATGCAGTCAATTTATCAGCAATTCAAGATTTATTAATAAAATGAGAGAAAACAAAGGTTGATGTGAGCAGCATTTACTATAACAAGTGATTTAGCAAAACAGTGACCTAATTAGAGGTTTGAGGATGACAAGTGTCGTACTAACTGACTCCGAGGTGTCTCAAACCTAAGCACGTGTATATGTATATGCATAAACACAAAGCATACACAGAAGCACTTGCCCACTAAAACAGGCAGATGCCCACACTCAGAAAGGAGAATGCATAAAATCAAGGACCTAGCCAGGTAGAGAGGTGGGTAAAAGAGACTGGGCTGTAGTCAAAGTTTCCCCCTTTGAGTTTAGAGTAATTATTCAATGCCCTGGCATTTCTCAGAAGATGGGAGTTGAGTCCAGGACTTGAGTTGGCTTTGTTGGCAGGAGGTCCTGACAGGTGTCCCAGCTCGGACAAGATGCTGGATGCAGCCCACTGTGATCCAGGAGAGCTCAAAGGGTCTCATTTTGGATCACTATTTATAGGGTCAGAGAGAACTGACTTTTGTCGGATACTTTTCCATTTTGGCCTAACTCGAGTGTTGCAATATTCTGGTTTACACATGCCCAGAACTTACTGGATCTTGGGGTCCTGATGTCCCTGCTCTAGGCCACAACCCAATCACAAGTGTACCAGGTAATGTGAAGGTTGACTGAACATCCCCAGAGAACAGTGGATGCAGCTGGTGGGGGTGCCTTAACACTCTGGTACACAGCCTTTCACAACCTGTACTCTAGCAGTGCATTGCTGCCTGGCCCGGGGAGCAGAGCTGTCTGAGTGGGGTGGAATCCTACCACACACCTTTCCATTGCTTTGTGCAACTGGAGCTCATAGAGTTTTCACATATCATTTTTCACCTTTTTCCCTTGCTCCTAATGCCCAGATAAAACAAGCAGGATCTAAGAGCTACCACAGTAGCAATACTCATGACCTATCTAAATGGGTGAAGAGGTGAACCCACTTTGTCCAGTGTTGTACATATTCCAAACCTGATATCTAATCTACTAAATCAGCTCCTTGGGTATCCTATTGCTGTAGGAATAAATAGGGTATTTAGTTGCTGATTTTTCATGTATTTCCTGAATTGTCTGTCTAGAATCTGCCAGAACTCATTAGGGAGATGTGGAAAATGAATTTTTGTAAGCTGGAAAAATTTGCTTATAACTGGTATAAAAATAGTCTGGTTAAAACTGTGTTTAGTGACTCATGCAAAAGAGTCTTGAAGAGTCAATTAGACATGCACAAACTAATGAACTGAAAAAAAAAAAAAAAAAAAAAAAAAGGCTTTCCCTCCATTAAATGCCTCTCTGTAACCATCAATATTCTTAAAAAGTGTAATGATTTCTTATCAGTGCTTGAATGAACCGTAAAACTACCTTTTGAAATATTGACATTTCCACAATTTTGAACACAAGAATGTTTTCTCTTTTATATAGAAGCTGACGGGCCATTGTCTTGCAGTATATTTTATTCTTGCTGAAGAATATACTGTATAATGCAAATAACTTCTCACTTAGTAACCTGCATTTTGCCCCTAACAGGTTGTCTGAGGCTCCTTTGATTCACATGCTTTAGCTTTTGAATTAAGACTTAATCAAGGCATGCTCTGCATGAGGTGTTTTGTATGAGTGAGAGACATAGCTATCGTGGTCTTTGAAATTGAAAGCAGAAACATTTCACAAAAGGTTTATGCTGACGTTTGTAGGGATGCTTTATCAACATCAGATCTAAGGGATGAGACTTAATGTCAATGAACTGCAATGATTTACATAGTCAAATGTTCTGTCCCTGTGACACTAGTATCACAAAGGGAACTACCATAAAAATAGAGTAAAACATAGGTAAAAACTGTGGTATGCATGTCATACTGAACTTTCTTATTCTACGGTGGATTAGAAACATGGTTTATTCCAGAACTAATATCTACAGCTAAATATCTACTTCAGAACAGCCAATGGAACAATTTTTGCATCAGAAAATTCACTTCCATCATAACAGAAACTGTGCAGAATGCCAGACTGACTTCTCCAACATCCCATATCAGTCAGAAAGAAATATGGGGGTGGCAGAAACTCATGGATTTATCAGGCAGATTGATATTTATGAAGCAGAGTGTTTTTCAGGTTTTGCTTTTGAAAATATTCATGTGTGTGATATATTTAATACTGTATTGTATTCCAGATGGCAATGCAATTTAAAAATGTAAAATGTCAAAAGAAAGCATTTGAAGTGATTTTAGCCTTTCCCCCCCCCCCCAGCATGCCTCCCTTCTTGCTTTTTAAGCTGGGGCACGTCATAGCTTTTCTAAACTGCAAAACAACTAATAAGATGATAAAACCCTAATGCATCCATCTCCTCGGTGGTAAAAATGAATCATTTCTCACATTAGCCTAACTTTGCCCGTTAAATAGCTCCACAGACCGCTGGGACAGCCACTATTTCAGAGAAACCCGCTCAGGTTCTCAAAGCTGCCAAGAAACCCGCTGCTCCTAATTAAAAACTTCAAAAGCAAAAATACCGAATTTCTGCAAGGACCAACTGCTTTAAATTCAGCTGCTTCTTTTAAGGCAAATAAATAAATAAATAAACAAACCCACTTCAAAACAACAAAACCTAAACCCCCACCAAAACCCAAAAAACCAAAAAACACCCCACAAAAAAAAAAAAAAAAAAGCCCAACCTCTAAGCCATAAATATATTGTAGTTAAATGGCATGACCCCTCGTTAACTCCACACTTTTCTGGAAGAATCTAATTAGTTTTGCGAGGAAGATGAAGCTGAAGCGGCCGCCCGTGGGGACCCACCGGGACCGAAACTTTCCCGGTGCGGCGCGGAGCACCCGCTGAGCAAACCACCCCCCCTTTCCACCGCGGAGGTGGGCGGTAGGAGGGGGTGGAAATGAAAAAAATAAACCTCAACACGCCAGCGAAAAGGTCCCCGCACCCTTCCCGAGCGCTGGCTGCAGGATGGAGCCGAAGTTAGGCGGGAGAAACGCCGCCGCCCCCCCGGGCTCCAGCCACGCTCTTCCACCGGGCCCCCCCACGGCCGCAGAGCCTGCCCCGCCGCGGCTGATCCGGGGTTCCCCTGCACCTGGTTGCCCGACAGGCACCCCCCAGAGAGGTGGGGAGGACATTCTGGGGAGCAACGGGCACCCTCAAGGGTCTGCCACCGCCTCCTTCCACCAGCTTCCCCCCCACCCCTCATCCACCCACACCCCCACACCCAAGGGCCGTGAAAGGCGAGGAGGGTGCCTTACTTTTCTGGCTGGAGTAGCCGGGGTAATATCCATAGTAGCCCGTGATCCGCAAGATCCTGTCCTCGATGGTGGCCACGCCGTTGGGTGCTGCCTTCCCATCCATAGAGGGCAGGAGCCGCGCGCGGGGCGGCCGGGCGGGAACGCCGAGCGGAGCCGAGCCGAGCCGGCGGCAGCAGGAGGAGGATGAGGAGGAGGAAGAAGGCGGTGCGGGCACGGCCGCCGCAGCTTCTGGTGCCGCCGGGGCGCTCGCTCTGACTCCGCCGCCTGGTGCAGGACGGGCTCCGCAGCGCGGCAGCGGCCCGCGCCCAGCCCGGCCTCTCCCCCCCTCCCCTCCCAGCCCCGGGCGGGGAGCGGCGGTGCGGGGGAGGAAGGGAGGGAGAGAGGGCGGCACTTCAGTCTGTATTTAAAGGCAGGGGTAAGGGGGGCTGGTCCCTCCGACGTGGGAAGGGGATGTGAGGGGCGGCTCCGCAGCAGGGTGAGGGGTCTTTTCTCTGAGCCCCTTCCTGCCAAGCCCCCCAAATCCTCCCCGGGCTGACGGCTGCCCAAGGGACGCGGTTGTGGCTGATGTTCAGCGGGGTTGCTCCAGCTTGTGGGACTCGTGAGCTTGATGTGGATGAAGAAGGTTGTCTTGAAACGGTACCTGCGGACCACAGACCTGCAGATCCTCGGATCTGTCCGCACAGGGGCTGCCCAGAGGCGTCCCAGAAAGAGTAGAGACCAAATTTGGCCTCGGAGAACTCTGAGAGGGGAAGTTTTCAGCCCTCGATGCTGTCCACCTCGCTCCGCAGGAGCCCGTGGCTCATTCTGCACATCACTTGGAGCTGTGGTGTCCCACATTGCTGGAATGTTCAGAAGAGAAGGAACATCTGCCCTTTGACGCCCGGTCAGGTCACACACCTGATCTAAGATCTGTCCGTAGGATGTCCTCCAAATCCTTGCCTGCATTTGACAAAAGAAGTAAGAAATTCAGCACTTGGCTTTGTAACGCATTCCAAAGGCTAATTCTCTCTTTGGTAATTACTTGACTTCTGGTACAGGTCATTGTTACACTTCCCTGTGCCAGACTGAAAAGACCATTAGGAACCAGCCTATCTTCCTCCAAAATGTATCTTTATCCAGTAAACTCCTCTCTTCCCAGGCCTTTCATTGTTTTGTGGCTCTGTTGTACCTTATCTTCACCAATTCCTTTTTCATCCAGCCGTCTCCATCACCTCGTTCGTGGGGAACCTGTTCAAGACATTCCAGGTCCCTTGCTTCCTCCTCTGTTCACATCCATTCTTCCCCCTTCTGGTCTTAGCTAAAGAAGCTGATGGCACAAAACAGCCTTTTATGAGCACAAACAAATAAGAGATGTATTAAAAATAGCCGTTGCTGTGGCTTTGCAGTGGGAGTCATTAGCCGGTCTGTGTTCGTATGGTGCTTTGCAGATCAACATTTTCTGGTGTGTGAATGCAAATATAATAAATGCACTTAAGATATTAAATAGTGGTTTGAACTTGATTATTCGTCTCCTACCCTGCTGCTAGATAATACTAAGGGCAGTTACAAATCAGTAATAAATCACAGAATCACAGAGAATCCCAGCATGGTGGGGTTTGGAAGAGACCTCTGGAGATCATCTGGTCCAACTCCCCTGCTCCAGCAGGGTCACCCAGAGCACAGGGCCCAGGATCACATTGTCCAGATGGGTTTGGAATCTCTCCAGAGAAGGAGACTCCACAACCTCTCTGGGCATCCTGCACCAGGGCTCAGGTGCCTTCACAGCAAAGAACTTTCAACTCCTGTTCAGATGGAAGCTCCCGTGCTCCTGTTTGTACAGTTGCCCCTTGTCCTATCACTGGGCACCAGCAAAAAGTGTCTGGCTCCATCCTCTTGACACCTGCCCTTTAGATATTGATAAGTATTGATAAGATCCCCTCTCTGTCTTCTCTTCTCCAGGCTAAACAGCTCCAGCTCTCAGCCTTTCCCCATCCCAGAGATGATCCAGTCCCCTGAGCTTCTTTGTAGCCTCCCCTGAACTCTCTTCAGTAGTTCTTTGCCTCTCTGGAATTGGGGACCCCAGAACCAGACACAAGACTCCAGATGTGGCCTCACCTGGGCACAGTAGAGTGGCAGAAGAACCTCCCTCGACCTGCTGGTCACACTCTTCTTGATGCACCCCGAGATACCATTTGCCTTCAACAGGCTATAACTCAGGGATTCAAGGCATAACTCATTTCTCAGCCTCTTCATCCCCTTTCAGGCTCATTAGTGACTTTTAATGTTTTTCAATGTATAGATTATTTTTTTAAATTGCTCAACAGAAGCACAAACTCCTGCATGGCAAATTTACACCAACTGACAACAGGCATTTTCTTTTTACTTCTAGTCTGTGGAGTGTTATAAGCAGCCCACACCTCTCCAGGATTTCACATACCAGGGGCAGAAGCAGCTGAGAGCCAGACCATGTATTGGTTGGCTTTGAGAGGTGCTGGGTCAGTAGGAGCTGATGAGGCTGTAACCTCTTCTGCAAGATTAAAATTCTCTGTCCTAGATAGGGAAGCACAGTTGATGGGAAAATCACTGGGCTGGTGTGTTGTGTGGAGTCTCTGAATAAACCACAAGTCCCCCCCTTCTGAATTTCACCTCCAGTGGGAGTTGGTGTTATGAGAACATTACCAGCATTGATCTCAGCTTCAAAGTCAAATTTGGGGACTTAAAAGTGTTACTTTGAAGAGAAGGAAAGAAATGACTGGTTCATTTGAAGGTTAAAGTAATGTGCCCAGAAACAACTCTAAGCTTCAAATTCTTTCCAAACACCTTAGTTCTGGCTTAATTTTTCATCTTCTCTCTTCCTTTTATCCCTAGGCTTTCAAGGACATGCTGTGCATGTTTAAATATCACTAGATGATAATATAAGCAAAGCCATTCTTGAAATTGCTCCTGACTATGGTTCCCTTCCAACATCTCTCTGTGCCATAGATGCGCAGTGGTACCTTCTGTCTCTTTGAAAGCTTATAATGAATTACAGCTTCACATTGTTTCTCAATTCTTACTCTGCTGACAATTTTTCTTTCAAGAAAAATCAAGCAGATTGCTTTTTCTGCAATTAGGCATTTTGCAAGTTACGGTGAGAAGAGTGCAGAGGAAGCCTCACTGAGTAAGATGTATGAACTACCATCTATTACCAAGAAAAAGACACTTTCACGATTAGGGGCACATGGGGACTTCTTTGTTTCACCTTTTCAAGTAAAGAGGCCCATCAAAGTCACTAGTTTCATAAATATGCTAAAGTGATTTTGCAGAGAGATTTGTTCATTTACCACTCTGTGACTAAAATCTAAGGGTTGATTCAGAAAAGAGCTTTAAAAGCATCAATTTAACCCGGAGCTTGTTGTACAAGTTGAATTTCCCCTAGAATCTACAAATGGGTTTCTTTCTCTAGAGAAAGAAAGAGACTTACATCATTAATGGCCACAGAATCTGGGCACAGTTTAAAAAAAAAAAAAAAACAAAAACAAACACATATAACTCCAGGCCATATGTTTGCAAAAAATAACCTCTCAAGTGAGAGAACAATGTACATGTCTCCTGATCATCTTGCTGATTCTGCAGACAGACAGTCCCAATGTCTTTTTTTGCTGCTCACAGCTTTCCCAGACAGCCTCAAACAGAAAGGAACAAGAGTCTGGGTGTGTTTCACAGCTGCCTTTCAAATCCTGCTGGATGGTGCTGTCATGAAACAGCGAGTATCCTCACATGAGTAGAGCCTGAAGAAGCAGACCTTTCCTTACCTGCTTGTTTCCTGACCACATCTGCTCTAGTTCTTTCACTGTGAGGCAAGATGCATCATTTCCTCTCTTTCAGCTCCTTATTTATGTTGCAAGATACCCTAAAGACACCCTAAAGCTCAGCGGGTGTCCATGTTGGACAAATGTTTCAAAGGATTTATGGAGAGGGCAAGAGTGGTAGCAAAAATGCTTAGAGTTGAAGTGATTGCCTGAGACCTTAACACAGATCAAGCACAGGCTTTGAGGAATACAACCCGGTTCTCCTGTTACCCAACCCAGTTCCCTGGGCTTCTCCTTCACTACTTCATCCTCCTCCACATACCTCCCCAGTCCACCTGAGGTGAGAGAATGGGGTGATTTCTGTTCATGAGCAGAGGTCATTGCCAATTCTGCTACCTCATCTTTTTGAGGAGGTTCTGACCTAAGCTGTTATCAGGACTAAGCTATAAAAAGCACAGGCAGCTTTGGTCTGTCAGTGCCTGTTACTTTCTGAATGCAGTTTACCTATGAGCCCGTGAACATGTGATGAAAGACAAAAAACCTGCCACAGCAGGGAATGGTTAATACCAAGAGAATCTTTTAAGTGAATAATTAATCACAAGTTGATCATTCCATGTTAACTGTTTTCATTCCAATATACTTGGGGGGGTTTGTTTGTTTGGGGGGGGGGGGGGGGGTTTCCTTTTTTTATAAAGAAAATGTTGGCCTTGGCTTGGGATTTAATGTATAAAGAGCCTTTAAAAAGTGTTGCCAAATACAGCTTTTCTT
>JANIJG010020750.1:79649-104649 GCA_024611175.1 Megaceryle torquata
TTGTTTTTTCCGAATGTGAAATCAAATTTAAAAATTAAAAAACTCAAAGAAAAAATTTTAAGGGTTTTTTTCCTTCTCCCCCCCCCCCCCCCCCCCCCAATTTACTTTCATTTTGGAAGCAGATTTTGAAGTCTCCAAGTCCTCTCTAGAGTAGATTTTTCCCCTCTCCAGTCTGTTCTGGCACCAAGTTGGCTCGTCATGTGTTTTGGGTTTATTGTCTTTTGTTAAGGTAGAAGGTATAAATAACAGAGGTGCATTGAATAGAAATTCCTGATGATAGAAGCAAAGGAAATGATAGTCCAGGCAAAGAGCTGTCCATCCCTGGTGTCTCCCAGTGGCTCTCTGAGTGCCAGGGCCCAAGGAGATCCCTGCTGCATTGCTGTGTTTTCCTGCCCCTCTACCATGGTCGGTGGCCCCCTGGAAGGTGCCGTTGCAGCTGGATGTAGAGCCATCTTATAAACTGAGTAACTGAATTGATTGGTTTTAAAGTCACCTTTTCTTTTGTGTCCACTCCACATTAAGTCCCTCAGGGTTACATTAGAGCTTCTGATGTTGCCACCTTTGCTGGAATTGCCCTAATATTAAAAATATTTTTTGAGTACAAAAGCTGGTGCAGTCACATCTGTGTTTCCCATCCCAGTCTGGACTGAGGAAATCTGCCAGTTGTCTAGAATACTCATTTAATTGTAGACATACCTTTATCTCAAGTCTGCCTATAACTACATGACAGGAAAATGCAAATCCTTCACTATGCTACAATTTAACAGCAGGACTCACTGAAGCCTTACAATATTTATTAGATCTTTTATTTATTGTCAGTTGCCTCCTTTTAAATATGGCATGGACACACACTGACACCTACACCGTATTTTACTTATAACAGTTGGTGTGGACCATTTTCCTAAACTAGTAAAAAAGGATTTTAAAAGGTGCCTGTCAGCTGTGAAGCTTTTTATTATCCAGTGTCAGCCACTGGAAATTATGTACAAACTAAAGTCAATGGAACAAAAGTTAATTATCTCGTACAGCTATTGTTATTATGTAGAGGAGCCAGGTCTTATTGATTAATGAGTCGGTGCTATGTTTGCTCACAGGAATATTAATATCTTGTGCACAAGAGAAGTCATTAAAATGAGCAAGGAAGACCTTGACTTTAAACTTAAAGAGCACATTGCTCTAGCTATCTGATTTTGTCAGCTATAGCGTCACAGTCCTACATTACTGATATGAGTAGTTATTGTAAAGATAGTTCACGTAGCCTGTTGTAAATGAAACAAGTCAATACACTTTTCCCATTATGTTCTGCACTGTTTCAATTAGGAGACTTTCAGTGGGTAGAAGAAGAGTTAGGAGGTAGGATAAGACTCTAGTGCGTGAGCCTCAGCACCTCAGCCAACCCCTCACAGCATGAGGAGACAGAGAAACGGCGTGTGAATGCTGAGCTGCTCAAACGGCTGGGTGTAGCAGAGAGATGCAGCATAAACCGAGAGATATCTCTCCTAAACTCACTGCATGACATTGCAGACAGCCTGCTAATAATTAGCAAGTAGGTATTAAGGCATATTTCATAATCCAAGTCCAACACATTACTACTTCTAATATTCCCAAAGCTACCAAATTATGCAGGGAAAATCTGCATTACTATTTTATGAAAGTGTATGTTATGGCATTATTAATACAATAACATTTTACTGGAAGTACAATTACGTCTGCTCTTAGATTATGCTAAGACCTGAAACTTAGATAATCGACATGGATCTACAAGGTTGAGGTCCAGCATTCATTTACATGAAGGCTATGTTTTATCACTCTGACAGAGTAGATGGATGTTTAAGTGGGAGTATATTTTATTGGATCTAATTTACATATGATTACTTATCAAGACCAAGTCAAAAGAAGTCGTGGTATAAATGAGAATCAGGTGTCAGGTAACTTAACAGGAAAAAATATCAAAAGGGAATACAATTTTATTAAATTAAAATATGTGTAGAACTAGGATAAAAGGTTAAAACATTAAATTATCAGAAATACTAAGCAGTATTTGGGGGATTTTTATGTTTGTTTGTTTCAAATATATTGTAGGTAGTGCCTGTTCCTGTAAAGATTCAGATGTAAGCTTGAATCTACACATTGCATCTCCTTAACTTTAAAGAGTTATTCCCGTACCTCCTGGTAAGGATATGCATTGGGGTCTTGCCAAAGAGTATTGATCCTTCCAGAATGAAACCCCATGCTTGGTTATATGGATCTGTGGAACCAAACCTGTATCATCTTTCCTGTGAGCCTCTGCCAACCTCAGTGAACAGTAAAACCTCTCTCTTTCATCAACATAACTCATCTCCAGGACCAACTGTTACTTTGTTTGGCTTGTTATGATGGCAGAATAAGAGGCAAATCTCCAGAAGAGACCGATCAATTAGAAACTGTCCAGAGGATAAAAACAGAAACAGTCAGTGGTCTGGAAAACATAATCTGCTAGGGGAGGTTGAGTGAGTGGCATAATTTAACCTGGAGAAGGAGAGATTGAGGGGGTCTAACGGACTTCAACAAATACGAAACAAATATGGTAAGGAAGGAATAATCTGTACTTTGTGATCAAGTCATATAAATAATCTGTTCTCAGGGATAGATAGACCAAAGGATAACCAGTTTAAATTGTAGCAAGGAAGATGTCAATTAAGAATAATTGGAGGTGGGCTGCATAATGAGGTTGAGGGGATTCATCCCCTTTTTCCTTTTGTGTTCCATTGTGAAGCTTTTTCCTCATGCTGGTCTTGCAACATGAGATGCGAATGGATTGTAGAAAGAATATAGTCTGTTGAGAGTTGCAAGGTGGAGGGAGTTTGGCCTCTTCATACCACTTCTCTCCCTGTTCCAGCAACCTCTTCATCTGGGCCCAGGGTGATGTACAATATTGCTGCTGCTGTGCCACAAGCCTGGATGTGTCTGACCCAGAGAGCCTTGCAGGATACAAGAATTCAGCAATTGGACATGCAGGTTAGAGCAGGAATGATTATTTTAACCATTTGCAGTCTCAGCCAAATGTTGACAATTTCAGGTAAAGCAGCAAAGCTACTTCCAGCCAGGAAGATACCTCTCAGTGCAAGAAAACTCTCAGAAGCAGAAGACAACTTCCACTGCATACAGTGGAAAGATGAGAAGATTTTAAAGTAGAAATACAGAAATCTTCTATAATGGAGCCTAAATCCAGAGTACTTGTATTCTTTCTGTTCTGGACCATGCCAGCACAGAGAGCTAGCTCTTCATCCTGGATGTAGGGTGTGTGAGCACCTGTGTGTGTGCACAGCACCCAAGAGAACCGCACTCCTCCTGGGCCCCAGGGCACTACATCAATCCAGGCTGGGCTGGCACTGAGTTCACTAAATGAGACACTACTCTCACAGGGCAAAATCTGCTCTTAATTAGCCCGGCCCACCTTATTGACGTCAATTTCTTCTAGCATTTCCCTGGCTGTTGATGAGCTGCCATCCAAAGAATTGCAAAACAAGTGTTTCAATGCCAGTCACAATGCCATAAAAAATGACAGCTTCTCCAAGGAGACCTTTAATGTTCTTGAACTGCATTACAGATACAATTTTGATAATCTGATGAATAAATATTTTGGGTTGAATTTAGTCTATTTATAGCTCTTTTAGTCATGGGTGGGTTTATGTTCTCACACTGCTAATTTGCAGGGAGAAAAAGAAATCGAGACAGGCTTAATGATTTCAATTAAGGATCTTATATTTTTGCATTTTTTCTTTAAATCCATTGAATTTGCACTGAAATTTTTTAAGGTTAATAGATTACCTCTGAGCCCCAAGGAAATCAAGCTTCCTGTGCCTGCCTGTCATTTACTGGAGTGGTTACTTATCTGTCAATATTTCTTCCTTTTTTTCAAGTCCCAGGCCTACTTGATCTTGTCCATTTGGCACTGCTGGAGGAATAACAAGTTTCTTCCCGTCATGCACCATTCTGGGATACATCATGACAGAGAAATCTCAAAGCCCAGGTCAATTATAACAGAAGATGTGTAGCACCTCTGCCCCCACAGCGTCTTCTGGGTATCCACTTGGCAAAATGATATAAAACTATTTCCGAAGACTTCCCATGATCTGGCGCTACTTAGAACTAAGGCACTGGAAAAATGTAAGCAAATATGTATATCCACCAGCACTCGCCTTCCCCCTTCTTTGTCAGAGAGTCCACTAACATTCTGTGTGTGGTGGGGAGGGGGCTGAGGCTGGCAGATTCCTCACCGTACAGTAATTACTTTTTAATTAGAATTCATTGAATACAGATGGATACCTTCCGTACTTTCTCCCACTGATGATTTTAATATTCCCCTGTCAGGTATTATGAGGCAGAAGCTGACAGTGAGTTACATGAAGTAATCCTGTAGCTGGTAGCGACTTACATAAAGTAACCAACTTAACCATTTGTCTTAGATAAAATATGATCTCCGTCCTCACTTTTTCTGTGGAGTCTGTCACTGGCGTGTTGATGTAGTGTTTGTTTACCCTCGTTCCTGCAGGAGAAAATATCATAGTTCATGTATCAAATTACTGTACCTGACTGCAGCATTTTTATTTAAAATAATGTACGGTGATATATTTTCATAGTGTCGTTGATGTATTTTTGGGACTTCTAATTTTTACAAGTGTATAATCTGAATATCATTTATCTGAGTGTGCAGTTGTAAAATCTATGGTAATATCTGATCTCATTATAAAAATCAGCACTTTAGAAGGGAATAGAGTAACTAAATCTGAAACTGACTGGATATTTGCGGTATTTTGATAGAAATAAGAAAGAATTTCAGGTTTTTTCTTCTTGCTGCAGGGCCTCTAAACACAATCTGACATGTGATGTATTTTTGAAGTCAAAGTTAATAATTCTCTTTACATAAAAAATAAATACCCCCTATTGAATACACGCTCTAAAATTAGAATTGCATATTTCTGAGTAATATACCTAAGGAAAGTGATTTATTCTAATGCAATAATGGCATAGATTTACAAAGCTTGAGTGATACAATGTTTCTCGTTATGGTTGTAAAATATTTGTTGCCACTGTGGGATTTTCTAGATCATTATTTTAAAAAAGGAAAAACCCACTTTGACAGATGAACTGGGGCCATTCTGAGCAAATCACAGATACTTCATATAACAAGGCCTCCAAAGAGGGGAGCACAGACTTATTACTATGGCAACCCAGATCAAAACACTATTTTAGTGGAGAGTTTCCAGTTTTACAATGCAATGATGATTGTTTATAGTACCATTGAAACCAGATCCAGCAAAGGTTCAAGAAATGAGCTGACAAGAGGAAAATCATTATAGATAAACTGGGGATACTTGAATGACATATTGTGGAATCTGCTATTATGTGATCAAATGATGAAATTGTTACACAAACATAGATAAATAATGGTAGATGATGCAGTCTGATGGAGCATATTTTGTTAGTTGTGTTATATTGTGTATCTGGGAGATAATTATTGGTTTAAAGTTAAAAAAAATACAAAAAAAAAAAAAAAGATTTGGTAAGAGAAATTACTTAACTTTGAAAAAACCCTGTCTATTAATTCTTCCTGATAGTTTACAAGACTTAAGTTTTACAAATGCTTTTCTTCCCAATTATTTAGCAACACCTACATAATAACAAACCTAACTTACACCTGGCATTTAGACAGCACCTCCAGGGGGATGCTTTTTATCTGAAAGTGCATCAGATGGTGCATGGGCTGGATAATACATGCTTAATCCCATAATAACTTTGATATCAGCTAATCAGCGCTTAAAGACTGTTAATCCTACAGCAATGAACGTCTTCAAACGTCTCTCATATCTGCAATGGCAGGACAGGGGGATTTTTTTTTTTTTGTGGCAATAGCCTAGGAGCAGCTCTGGGCTCCCTCCAGCTGGTTTCTGTCTTGTATCTACCTGCTGGCCAGGGAAGCAAGTTGTTTATTAACCTCCCTCCTTGCTGTAATGGTCCTACTGGTTTCAGTGTAGGAGCCACAGGAGCCTAGGGACACTGATGTATTTCCTGGTTAGGATTATTTCTCAATACAAGAGCCATGGATGAGGTTGCTGGTTTTGGCTTCCTGCCAGGTTCATCCTTCACCTCAAGATCTTGAGCAAATCATGTCCATTCCCCTTACCAACCTTCTTGCTAGCCCCACTTCTCCTTAACTTTATCATGTTAATGCAGAAATACCTAAGCTCACCTGTCTGTGTAACCGGGGCAGTGGGGTTAAATCCTCTGTTCCCACAGCATGAGCAGAGAAAGCTCCTGGTGACTTCTCTAGAGGCTGCAGAAGAAGCCCTTGTGCAGGCAGAGGAGACACAGGTAAGTCCCTTGTCTCAGAAGCAAAGCTGAAAAGAAGAAAGTTGGATGAAGACTGACACCAGCAAATTTCCTATACCTGGAATAAGTCTGGTGGTGCCCGAGCACTCTCCAGGCACAGGTGTCCCACTGCAGGAAGAAGCTTGCTCTGGTGTTTCTCTCAGTGGGACTGCCTCATGGGACTGCTGGATAGCGGCAGAGCCCCAGGGCCACCTGGGACATGGTCTTACCTTCCTAAAATAGTTTTCTCTGTGGGATCCTCAAGGTGAAAGTGTCGGTGCACTCAGGACAGTTTTATTCCCTGAAAGAAATAAGAGATTTACTTACTTTAAACATTGGACTGAAAGTACGAAACAGATGAAATGTTTTCAGAAGGGTGATTTACTGTGTAGTTTGTATATTATTGTGGGTGGAGAGAATTTGGCTCTTCATGGAAGTTTGAAGCAAAATTTTGCCTTACATTTGGTATTTCAGATGATGCAGGGAAAGCATTTTTCTGGTGTAGTCATACTTGGACCAGAATACAAAACATGTCCTTTAGTAAACTGTGAAGCTTTAACTTGTTCAAATGACACTTACCCAACAAATCATTTTGAACTTAGAAGCATTAGAGAGGTCACATTTTTACACAGCTGATCTGCTGCTGAACAATCTTTTTTTAGGCATTAAGAACACCCAGGCTTTTTTCAACACCAAATATCATGCCTTATCCGTGAATTACATTTCCCTGAGTTTATTATGTCCATTTCAAGGGAAATTAAGCCACTCCATTAACATTTGAGACAGGAGCACCCTTCAAAAATCCAATCCAGTAGAGCAGTTGATGATATTTATTGCTCTTCCCTAATGCACTTGTATTTCTCTTTGCCAAGCGAGGACTATTCAGACATCATCGTACAAGTATCAGGAGTGTATTCCTTGTCTTAACTCCTAAGAGATGACACTGGCACATACTTAATCATGGAGCAATTACAATCTAAAGGACTTCCAAGAATATAGATTTAGTCCTCACGTAAGTATAAGGAAGCAGTGAGTGTTTTCCACTGACTCCAGTATGGCCATACACCTTGCCTTTTCCATCTAACCTCCAAAACATCTGTCTTCAGCCAAGAAACAGCAACAAAGATGTCAACATCTGTTCTGTGCAGCTAAGTACAGTGCTGATGTTAAAGTTCTCCGAGATCACTGATGTCCTACATTATTAATCAACAACCTCAGAAATAATTCTTCCACTGACAGTCTATTTATAAAATAGGTCTCCTGTCTTCAGAGTATCATCAGTGCCCAGTCATATAACATGGAGCATGGATGAAGGCTACTGGGCTGACTCTGCTAGTCACTTGGAGGTCATAAGCATCTGACAGAAATGGCCAAGGTAACTGCATGTCCCTCATTACCCCTTGTTTTTGGCATGGTGACATTTATTCTGAAATGTCCTCATTTAACATGAGTCTCCAGGAGTCCATGTAACAAAAATGACAAATAAGGTTTCTTCCCTTTATTCATCTTTGGTACCAGTATTTAGTTCCATTTATCCTGCTTACCTGGTTTCCCTGTGTGGTGGATGTCCTGTGTAGCCCATGGTAGGCAACATCTGAGTACTGCGGTCACCTGTTTCCTCCATGCTACTTCTGCTAGTGCTTCCCACACCTCTCCTCTACAGAGGTTATGGGTTATGCTGAGGTTAGGGATACTAGAGAGATGATTTCTCTCTTCCTGTGAGAATTCTTGATGTCTGAGATAACCAAAACAGTAGATATGCCAGTCTTCTCATTTAATAAAATTATATACACCAGCATAGACTCCTTTTTACCTTAGGTCTTGTTCAGTCTGACACTTCCATTCTCTTGGTCTTCAAGCTCCATGTCATATCCCTGAGTCTCCTGGTGGGTGTGGGATGGTAAAAATGTCCCAAGCCTGAATTTTTGTAAAACAGTTTGAAAATTCTGAGGTGAGCACATTATTTTGATATTAAATAGATCAAATCTTCACGGAAAAAAACCTCAAACATCCAACAGCCCAGTGATGAACATTGCATAGAACCCCTCATAGGCTGGGCAAAGTAGCAATATGAAAATGTTGAATCTGAAAATACGTATATGAGAGAGAAACAGAACAACCCTCTGGTGCAGAAACTTCTCCATTCTCCTCTTGGTAATTTTCTTCAGCTCTATCTCTCAACAACCACTTGTAGTAGTCAGAACATCTTTAGCATTTCATCTCCAGCCCACAGAGCAAATACGTCCTTTGTTTAATAGCAGCTTCCAGATAGAAAATAGCTCATAAATTTGAAATGCAAAACAGGTCCTAAATTTCAGAGAGCTGCCAAGTTAAAAATGCCTCTGCGAGGTGCAACAGTGGCTCTGGGGAAGCCTGTCTCCGAGGAAGAGCAGCACAGAACCAGGCTGGAGTGGATTTCTGCTCTCCATCACTCACATATATGTTAAGAAATAACTACATAAGTTGATCTTCTCCATGCTTAGAGGTCAGCACAGCTTTAGTCCTGCCCAGCTCCCCTGCCCCAGGATAAAGCCTCTCCATCTATCTCATCTATAAGCTTTGTCTAAGTGCTCCATCCAGCTCTCTACTGTTTTTATCAACAAGCACCATCATGTTAAAAAGTGGATGACTTACTTCCCCAAGCGATCTGAAGAATTCAGTGCCACAGAAACATGTTTAATGCTGGATAACCAGCCACCTTTCCCAAGTGAATTTTTAATGGCTGGGGTTGCCTTCCATAGTGTGCCGACCAGAAGGAGCTGTGATTAAGCCCCACACTCCGTGATTTCCATCCAAATTTTCCGCTCAGCGGTGACAAAATCTTATGTAGTTTTCACTAAACTCTCTTCCAATTTCCCACTGGCTTTTAGTATGTGCAGATAATTCAGAATAAAGCCCCTTGTCACAGTAATATGTATTCTAGCGTAGCACGGAGGAGCTGTTTCACCATGTAAAAGCCATATTGCCAAGCTGTATTATGCTTTACCTGTCACCGTGCCAGGAAACATTTAACGGGGAAGGAAAACAAGGAGAGTGCATGTGTTGCCAGCTATTCAATATAGGCCATTTACTATTAAACTGTGGAAAGGTGCTGGAGTTTAAATGCACCCTGGTTTTCTTCTGTTACTAGTAGCAAAAGGGTTCAGCACCGCTGACCTACTGTTCAGTGCCGCTAATTTGGACCTGGACTGTCTCATTAGGTCTCTATGGTTCACTGGTCTTTTCTGAGCCTCAAGGGAGTTTTTTCTTTCTTTGTTTTCAAAAGGTTTATACCACCCTAGAAAGTGATGTCTTGGCCAAGTGACCAGTTTCTGCAAGAAAGGGTGGCCCAGGCTGCCTGAGCCCACTGAATGGGTGGAGACAAGGCTCAGTCTCATGGCCAAACTAGTCACATCCTCTTAGGTACAAGTGTCTTGCCTTTGTAATGCGTTCATCACCCTGCCAGCTTAAAACCCTGAGATTCCTACCAACAAGTTGTGCTTCTGAACAGGACTAACCCCAAGAGAGAAAATAAAGGGTGTCTAACTCTTCCCTTTTGGGGGGATGCCCAACAGTGTCACCCTTCAATTCTGCTTCCTGCTGCAGGGGCTGTCTGTGCAGTTCACGTGAAGCACTAGGTTGGTGACAGCGGTGGAGCTGGGACTGTAGGACATGTCCTTCCTTTTGGTAAGTGGAAAAAAACCAACAGTCTGCAAGTACATAATCATGGCATTTGGTATATAGAGCTTTATCTTCCTTTCTAGAAAGTGGAGTGTCTTCAGTAGAAAGGGTTGGACACGTCTCCTGCACAGCCCTGCTCTGGACAGCCCACAGTCTGCCAAAGCACTGAGGTTCCCATGCCTTTAGGTTCCCATGGGCAGAAGAGGGGGAAAACTCCTGAGTCCTGCCTTTCAGCAGGAAGATCTGGTAGAAAGCACCACCTGAGAAGTCTTAGTAAGTAACTGTGTAGTTAAGCTGGGATGTTACGGGTATTTTTAGTTTATATGACTCAATGTTTTTATTATTTGGTTTGGTTTCTATATGATTGCTTTGGGCTGTTGCTGGAGTACTGGCACATACTGCTAAAGTGTGCTTTTAGAGTACAAATTCAGATCATGGTTGCAGAGTAGTGAAGAGTAGCTCACGGAGAGGGTCTCTGCCAGGCTTTGTCTTCCTGAAGCATGGAGCTATGTGCATCACTTCAAAATGTCCTGGAGTCCAGTTTAAGTACTGCTCTGAAACCCAGAGAGACAAATGATTGCTGCAAAACCAAGGCTGATGAGTGTTTTGCTACAATTATATGATCTTGTTATAATATGATCTGCTGTGATCAGGTGTTATTCTGTCACTTGAGCATGTGTCAGTATAATACAGTTTGAATCCAGGGCACAAGGGGATAGAGGTGCCCTCCATTTAGAGTTGTTTCCATGTAGGAACCTTGAGCTACAAGGAGGAAAAACCTGAGCTAGGCAAGATACTATACTCTGAGCAAGACCCTGTGAGGACCTTATAATGCTTAAAATATGGGTGAACATTGCAAAGTGTGGCTACACAGCAATTCTGGGCCTCTCTACAGAGGCTTCACTGGGGGTCAGGGGAGGACAAAGCTGCTCTGAACCATGCAAACTGTGAGGGAAGGTGGCAAGGCTGGTGCTGATGGCTGTACCAGGGCTCTCCCTTCCCCTGCTGCCCCTAGAAGGACAGCTGAAGCCACAGATTTCACTGGTCCTTCCTCTAAGTGCTTTGAAAAGACTATTTCAAAGTGGAAACAAAAGGCACAAATAGATGCAGTCAGCAGGTCCAACCCCCCCAAGTGGTGCTGTCTGTCTGACCCTGGCAGTCATTTTATTGGTCCCATCTTGACTGGCCTCTAAGTCTCCCCACCTGGTGCTCCAGTGCTAATTGGTACAATTAGCCTCTCCCTTTCTGGGCTAATTGCTAATGACTGTCTCACCATCCTCATGGGGACCAGAAGAAACTTGCACAAGGGGGAGGGCTGCAACCACAGAGACACCAAAGGGGAAGCCTGGAGCTGGGATGGGCTGGTTTGCTGTTCTCCATTCCTCTCACGTTCACTCACATAAAGCACATAACTCTTTCTCTGAAAAACATATAACATTTCTCTGGATCATACTACTAATAAAGTAACAGGGCTCTTCAGCACCAGGGAGCCAGCTGCAGGATCTGTAGGGCCCTTCGTGGCATTTGAGCAGTTGGGTTGATAATATGCACAAGGTAAAACTCCTTAGCTGTCTGCCCAAGGTCTTTGTAAGACACATTTTATGCAAACACCTGTCTGGAGAATATTGCTGGAAGTTGCTCAGAGGCTTGTAGTGGTAGAAAAGTTAATATCCAGATTGTTTAAAAGGAGCTGGGAACAAAAGCCCTTTTGCCTCTTCAAAAGAATATTGTGATCTCTATACAAAAAAAAAAAAAAAAAAAGCTCTTGAAACTGCTACATGTTTAATATTAATACAAGTATTTGTTTGTGCCTGTATTTGAAATGGCTTCAGATGGCAGGTTGTCCTCTGTTGTCCTCAGCAGATAGGGAGCCTTGTTGGGAAGAATCCGATTAGAATTTGAGAACAGATTTATAAAAGAAAATATTGAAATTATCTTCTCATAGTAGGGCCTGACAGTATTTAATAGTACCTTTGCTCTTTTTTTTTTTTTTTTTTAATATGTTAATTAGATGTATAAATTACACTACATCTCATCACCTGGCATTAATGTAACCAGGATCAGCATCTGATAGCTGACTGAAGGTAACCACCAGACCTGAGCTGAAATGTGCAGCATCCCCAGCTCTCAGCAGAGGGCTCAGGGCCATAAACTGAACTTGGGACTCAGGTGAGATGTGCACACTGATGCCAGGGTAGCTGCAGGGCTTTTGTCACTGTGCACTCCGCTTGCAAAAGGATATTGTTGTTGGGATCTTTTGAGGTATAGTAAACTGCCTCCAAACAATGCTAGTTGTATGTGTGGGTACAAGGTGACAATGTATGAGCAGACCTGCCACCAGCAGAGCTCAGCTATTTTCTCTCCAGTGTAAGTAACATTTATACAGTGAAGTGTCGAGAGTCCAGATTTAAAGACAGCCCTATGGCCAGAACCAGGGGGACAAAGAGGAATAGATAACAATCATCTTCCTATGGGTAAATCATGTGTTAGCTAACCTGGCTAGTATGCGTGCTGAGGATAGAGGGAGTGTGCTCAGGGAACTGACTTTCCAAATACATGGATCCAGACGAGGGCTAGGGAGCTTTCCTTTGTGTGTGTGTAGCTCTTGCCATGTTGATGAGTGAAGCCAGCTGAGCAGAAGAACAGAGTCAGCTCAGTGGAAGATCAAGCTAAACCCGAGTGGCACCAGAGCCAGTGTCATGTACTCTAAGAGCTTTGCTTGCATGGAAATGATTTTGTGTTGGTTTGACCTACAGTATAACACCCTGCCCCATGGCTTAGCTGGGTAAAGGAAGGAGCAGAGTGGGAGTCCCTCACAGGTTGAACTTGTCAGCTTGGAGATCAAACCTCTGTAGACAATGCTATGCGGGATGGTAAATAGGTACTCTGTTACTGTGTAGATACTCAGCGTATCACTTGGCAGGTGAATGGGGAGTTGTTCAGGGCAGAAACAGAGGGTTTGTTGGTTTAAATTCTCAGAAAAATGCTACTGAATGAAAACTCTTTATGTTCAGATAAGAAAAGCTACAGGCATTAGACAAAAAAAGACATCTCTGTGAAGTTAATTTTATGGACTGACGCTGAAAGAAAGAATACCCATGGATGAGGGCAGCATGAAGATACTTGCTGTTGTTGAGACAACATATGTGAATGAATGGGCAGAAGCCAAGCCTTTGTCAAGCCTGATATGTGGCTAGTGTTTTCCAAGAGTTATTGCATTTTCCTAATGAAATGACCTTTGAGATGAGGCAGTGTTTATTTCAAGCTATATAACGTCTTGTACTATCCTGGCTTCTTCAACCTTCCTCAGGTTTGATCTCAGGTTTTCCAGCTGTGTTCATCTTGTAACGCTATTCATATATCCAAACAGGGGGTGGATCAAGATATAATTTGTGGATAGACACTGACATTTAGAAAAAAAACCTGTCAGATCAGGAAAACATCTGCCATGCACAAAGGTTTAAGGAACTATTCTTATCTCATAAAGTAGATGGATGGATGGTGCAGGGCACTTCACTGGCTTTGCTGTGAACTTTACACTGTGCTGCTTGCATGGGGAAGGCTGTGTGGTGAGGGGGGCAGAGGTTGGCACAAACAACCTGAAGCAAGAGGGAGGTAGGTTGAGACACTGAAACACTCAGTGCCCTTGAGTAAGTGGCTTGACTTGCTCATTCCTTAGGGTGACCTTGGACAAGGCTCTTAAATTTCTTTTCCTCAGTCAACCCAGCTGGCAAATTTGTTTGGGGGTGAAGAAACAGCAAAATGACATTGAAAAGCAAGCTGTGCCCCTGCATTGCCCTTTCCAGGGTAAACAAATCACACCCCAGCATCCCCCCAGCCTGCCATTGGGGGTTTTCAGTGTGTCCTTTGTGGAGCCCCATGGAAAAGCCTGGATGCAACATGAACTACACAAATGGTATTGTTGCGTATTCAGATATAGCGCAATGTTTGTTCATCTCTCAAAACGTGTGTACAGTACTGATCACTGTATTATCTGTGGGCTTTCTGCTAATTAGCAATGCAAATATAGAAAGATTCTTCTGCTTTCTTCCTTTTCCATAGGCAGCCAAAAATGCATTACCTTTTTCCTCCGTTACTTTTTCTGTGACAAAAAAAAAAAAAATATGCTAGACATAATAAACCAGTGTATTCAGCATCTAGTGGAAAGATAATATTATAAGTGTGAAAGATGGTTTTCCTGAAAAAGGGCAGTCTTATTCATCGGCTAACAGAAAGCATTAGTTTTATAGTTCAGGGTAGAAACAGCCATAATTCTGGTCGTATTGTTTCTTCTGGCAGGGAATAAACTCTCTCTCTGTTTTTTTTTTTTTTATACCTAGAGGTGAGTTTTTACTCTTTCTCTTTGAATTACACTGGTGGTCATCAGAGTGGTGGTGGAACAAGAGTGTGATGTTGCTGGAGTACTTCAGATGTAGTTGCTCAAAGCACTGCCACTATAATTCAAAGTGAAGAGAGTAAAACTTACAGCAGGCGCTCCAAAATGGAGGACACCGAGGTCTTTGTTTACTGTCCTCGTCCTCCTTCCCTTTGGGCAAGAGCCAGCGCCTGACATCTGCGTTGCTAGGTATGTGAAGTTACCGAGCCAATTACGCACCGCTGCAGCTCGCCAGCCGGCTGCACACGCAGGACGAGCGCAAGGGAATGGGGAGGAGAGGACCGGGCAAGAAGAGGTGCCCCCGGTGCCATCTGGGGACACACAGCATCACTGGCCAGTGCAGGGACTGCTCCCTGCTAATGATAGCTCTCATCGAGACCAGCAGACTGATTTAAGAAATGAAAAGGTTTGCAGGCACCTGGTATAGACAGAGGGTTGCATGGCTGTAAGCAGCGGTGCTTCACCACCAAAAAACTAGCTGGGGTGAAAAGAAGTGAGTTTGTTTCTGTGCTTTTTTCACCCCTAACCTCATTTTGCACCTTCTGCAAAATATTTAAGCAGATTTATCTTTTTATAAACCTTACCATAAATCACCAGAATGTACTATGCCTGTACCCCCTAGCAGGTCGTGTATTTATATGTGATGGGTCAAAATCAGGGATATCAAAATCCAAGGTTCTGAGAAATTTGAGCATTTGCAATGCTGTCGTTTGTAGCTCCCCTTTGCATTTGTTTCTGTGGATGTGTGGTAACCATTCCCAAATACATCATTATTCCAGAAAATTACTCAATCCTTTTTCTTTATCCACCAGACCAAGTGTGCATGTTCTCCCCATGGAGCTGAATGGGTGCGCTTGGCACTGATATATCCCGACATGTAACAACAGCGACCTGATCATGCACAGAGCTCTTTTGAACAGCTGGGCCCAGAACCCCCTTTCTACTAATTTTCTTGAAATGAAACCATACCTGATCGCTGGCCTAAGCCATGCTGTGGGACACCCAAGTGAAGTCAGGAAAAGTGTTCCTTTACCTTATGCTTCACTCCTGCTTGAGCAGTGAGCAACACCAATTCTGTCCTCAGTGATATCACCGTAGATGAGTCTGTGCCTAACTTAAGAGAATTACCTCTCTGGACACATATTAACATAATGATCCTTAGGAGCATGTCATCAGCAGTGTGTGTGCATATACAGAACTTTCTTCCAGTCAGATGTTCCCCTTGGTTTTTTTTAAGGCACTTTATAAGGGAGAAGAAAAACAAACCTTTTCTTTAAGGATTACCTGAATGTCTCTGTAATTTATGGCAGCCTCTTGACACTGAAAGAAATTGCATCACATACACAGGAAAAAAAAAACAACCTAGTGGAAAGAGTGAGATTAGACATAAACTTGCAAGCTCTGCTTATAATGTGGAGCAACAATACATGAACATACTGTTCTTCTGCTGCTACTCTGGAGAAAGAATGAGGGTAAAACGTGTGAGAGAGCCACAGTTAAATTACTCACTATTAGCCCCTACAGTGTGCTTCCAACCTGCGTTGATATATATATACAGAGAGAGTGAGAATGTCACAGTTAAATTTTTTTTACTAGTATAATGAGGAAAGAGACCAACAGAAGAAGTTCCCTTGGCTAATTTTCTAGCCAGCAGCCACTGCAATGTTCCCACTAGGAGAGACTGGAGAAGTGAGAGAGTGATATAATAAATAATGACTGGCTCTGCTGGTAGGAGAAATTATCACTGTGCTTGGGGGATCTAAGTATGTGCTCACCCAAGATACAGGGAGGAGGAGGGGGCTGGGGACGCTCTGTCATCTTGAGAAGAACATTCAGCAATGTTTGAATTAAAAAGGATTTCAGCCACCGCTTTGTCTGCTGAACTGGGGATGAGAGAGGCCGAATGGAGTGGTTCTGGATGAGATGCATGAAAAGATGTCAAAGGAGTTTCCCATCTAAGCTCTTGGTTTAAATCTGCTCCCTAAAATGGATGTGTAAAGCGAAAGTGGGCTTACAGCTGGGCGCAAGGATATGAAGTCCCACCGACTTCTCCAGGGAGCCATGGTAGGTTCAGGCACAGCCCGTGGTAGGGTTCTGCCCTCTGGCAGAGTGCTGAGCAAACTTAGGCCATGGAGAAGTCCCCTCTTGGAGGAGGTCCAAGCAGGGGCCAAGGAGGCTGTGTTCAACTTGAGATCTCACTGTGGCTAAGGTTAAGGCTTTGCTGCTGGGATCCGTGAGCTGTTCTTGTGGGAAATAACAGCAAAAAATGGTTCAACTCTGGCTTTAATGTCTCCTCAGGCATAAAACTTAGCTACGTATTTTAAAATCTGAAAGGTTTTTGTTTGTTGGGTTTTTTGTTTGCTTCAGCTTTTAATCTATCTTGGTTTGATTTCCCTTTTATTAAAGTCACATCAGTAGAGCCGAGTGCTATGTGCATGTGCCTGTGTGTTTCTACTCAAAGCCCTCTCTTGCAACATGGCACTTGCCCTTGCAGGCAGGCACAGTCCTTAGAAACAGAAAGGTGCAGTTCAGAGAAAAGGTCTCTTGCAGGAAAGAAGTGTTAAGGCTTAGCCAAACACAAGTTACTGGGCTTGGTGCAGGGCAGCTGGGTAAGATGCAATGATCTGTGATACAGATGATGTCAGTTCAGATGGTCAAATGGTTCCGCCTACCCTTATGTACTATTAATTAAACTACGTGGAAAAAGTCAGAGGAGTTGTGTTTGTTAAAATCTCTTGACTTTCAATGGTGAAACAGTGAGATCAGCTATTGTGAGATCTGTGCTATTTTGGCAAAAAATCTCCTTAGAAAGGCCTTGAGAATTTTGGAGCTATCTAACCTGAATTAGAATATTGGCTTTGGCTTAGGTTTGAATAGCAGACACTAGTTTAAGCCCCATATCTTAACAATGCCTCCTTTTCCACTTCCAAAAATAGTATGCTACTTTCTACATTTTGCCATGCGTGTTGTTTCATATACATAGAAATAAATAATCTGGGATATAGTATGATTTAGTTCATTTAAATGAGAGCAACTTCCATTTAAGGAGTTGAATATTCTGCTCCCTAGACAACATTTCCAGTTTTTTTCACAAAAGAAAACCAGCACCCTTTTTTTTTTTTCTTGTGCTTCAGCATCATGAAAATTTGCGTAGTGAGATGCATTTCTCACCACATACTGACTGCAAATTGTATTTGAAATGGAAAGTATCAATTAAATAAGCCTTTCTGAACTGCCTGGTGACAGCTGCCATCCTTCCGAATGCTGATGACACTTGCAATATCAACAGATTTGGGCCCTTGCACTGGAGATTATAAAACACTTTTAAACCATTTAAACACTGGTTTAACAAGCAGATTAGGATCATAATTTCAAGCATTAAAGACAGTAGCATTCACTGGGGAAGCCTTTTCTCCAGGAGCATACTGGTGTTGGTTTTGTTCGATGGTTTCAAACCCCTACACTAGCTAATGGAGGGGCAAAATTACCTCAGTGCACTAGGTCAGTAGGAGTTGGGCTGATTGCTTAGATAGGTAAAATCATCCTGGCAATCCAGGGATAGTCTGAGGGTCTGAAGACTGAGGAAGGTTCCCCTGGAGAAGCCCCTGTCTGGGAGGACAGGGCTGCTCCTCACCAACTCGGCCCCAGAACAACAGGCATCAGGAGACAAGGCTGGATTCATGGCAAATCTGAATGTCTTCTAAAATTAAGCTGGTTTCCTTTACAAAACTCCCATTTGCTTAAGCCAATTTTTCTTTTGAATGATGAAGCTGCCTTTTTTTTCCAAGTTGCAGTTTCTGGGCCGAAGTAAAAGTGTACAGACATGCCAGGGGAGAGAATTCAACTGGGATCCTCTGTGTTCCTGGTAGATGATGTACCTGTGGAGTTGCCGGCTATTGGACAATAGGGTTTTTGACCTGTGAGTTTCTTTCATTTGCCAACTTTATAAAATCTTCTATTTAGTCCAAATGAAAAGCTGTGGGGTTTTTTGATTCTTAAAATCTTCCAAGAGCAGCTGGAGGAATCCTTGTTTCCAGAGAAGCTGCAACCTGCAGCGAAGGGAAGGTGTTGTTAGAGCATATGGTACATGAAAAAGGTTGTAAGTTAGCAAAACCAAAAATTCCTCCACTAAAAATTCCTCCGCCAAAAATTCCTCCACCTTAACAGCATCCCCATTTCTCTAGCACAAACTTTGCCATCCTTGCATAAAAAAAAAAAACCCTGCAAGTCAATGTGAGGCACAGTCTGGTTTGCCTGTGCCAACACACAGAATGTGCACGATCAGCTCCTGCAAAGTCTCAGGGAAAACATGACCTGGGTATTGCTTTTATGAATAGCAGATGCACTGCATTTTTAATATGAGCACTGTGCCTGATCATGTCTAGTGTACAGTACTTAGGTTAACAATATAAACTAAATGCTGAGAAATACAGCTATTGTAATCTTTTCATTATTTATCCATTTTAATCTCTCTCTATTAGAAGACTATGTATAATTTATTTTTTATTTCTGCAATAAATAATATAACTAAGATCTCTTCATAGTTTTTTATTTGAAAATTCTATTTTAAGGCACTCTGTTGGATAACATTAGCTGTATTTTCCTTTTTTTTGATAATAAAAGTGAAAGTAATATGCTGAGCTTTTGTACAAGAATGCATATTAGAATGCCCTTAGAGTGCCTGGCATTGCAGAGACTTGAGAGCTGCTTCAGCTCAGCACTGAAACCTTGGAGTTGAGTGGCCCAGCACCAAAGACCTGAATACTCATGCTAATTTTTTTTTATTTCTATGCTTTTAATATCCTTCTCGTCTTTGATCCTATCCAGATTGTGCCCCATAAAACTGTTGCTGTCATCAGAGTCGCTCATTTTGCCAACCCTATTCTGAGAGTCTCCTAAAACAAAATCCCAACACATTTTGTGGAATGACAGATGAAAATAAAGAGGGCTGCCTCCATCAATTTCTTTCTTAAAGGGAAGCCAGTTGAGGGGTAATGCAGAAAGACAAGGACACAAAAATGTCACCCAAGTCTCAGTCCTGAGAGACATACTTCTCGAGTGGCCTCCTCCTGGCAGACCAGCACTAAAATCCTGACTGCCTGAAGGAGGCAGATGCCTGTGCTGCCCACTGTGCTGAGCTGCCATCAGCCTGCACTTTCCGGGAGAGCTTGGCTCTGATTTTAGGGGGCCTATCTCAACTCCCCACAAAAGATGGCAAGCAGAAAGCCTGCTCCAAATCTTGTCCTTGAGAGTTCCTCCTCTCTTTTAATGGTTGCCATCATTCCCACAGGTATTTATCCCTCTGGAAAAACACAGCTGAGTAAAACAAATGGGGCAATCCTGGTCCCATAGATTTACTGAATTAAAGGATTGGTGCAACATATTAAATATGAGCCTTGATGTTCTGGGGACACAGGATTGCCAAATTTATTTAGGGTACAGTCAGGTTACCTCCCTATCTTGCTTGACCGTGAAGAGCTAGTGTTGGTCCATCTTAATTCAGGATTAAAATTCTTCAGGAGATACCAGTTTAACTCCACTGTGATCTCCCTGCTGCCTCCTCCCCCATGCCATTCGCAGCAGCATCTACAGTAATGGAGAACAGCTGTATAGTTTAAGCAAAAGCCAAGGGGTTTAGACACCAAGAAAGCAACTCTCCTCACTCCCTGCCTCATGGAAGGGAAGACATTGTGCCCATGGATGTAGGGCCCTAGGGTGGTTTTAAATTAGCTGAAGACTCTACTTCTGCGTGAAGTTTGGCTGCAAGAACAGTGTGGTAAAACACATATTACCACTTTCCTACATTATAGTTAATCACTATTTTCTAGAATAGTTAAACTGCCATCCCCTCCCAGAGAATAATTACTGCTATTTAATTGTATTTATAATTTAGTATACACCTGAAAAATATGCTATAAAATATCAGGGGGGTTCCCTTTAATACTGGTGTTCCATTTACAAACTGTCACATTTATAATGCGTCTTTAATCTTCTGTGGTCTGCTAGAATTTTATATTAAAGTCTGCTTTGTGCTTTAAATATTAAAGATTCTGCAGTACTTCAAAAGGTGATAATGCCTGATGCTCTGGTGGTGCTTAAATCTCAACAGCTAAATATATTGAGGAATGTTCGGTGGCCCTGGCTTAATTAAACATGTATGTGTATTTTCAAATGCAATCTTTTTCTGCTTGTTAGGTTTTTGACAAACCTCCAAACAGGTCCAGGTGGAACGAAGCATGTAAACAAGCTTGTGAATGCAAGCTTTAAACACTCAAATTAGCACCTTCTTACAATTAATATGCAAACCCTGGGATGTCTGTTATTGATAATGCCATTTAATATTATTTGCAGCTAAGCCTTATATTCTAGCCTTTTCATTTTTCTAAACCATGTCCACTTTAATTATGTGGAAATGTACTGTTAGGGACTAGTCATCCAATGAGACCCTATTTACTACAAGAAACTTATTCTACCTTGCATAACATAGGATAAATTACAAGGCTGTGATAGCATTTCAGTACGCCACTTGCCTTACAGTGTTTAATGGTCTAATTTAGCACATACAGAAACATCTGAAACCATCAAGGTATGCACATAGGTTAACACAGAGTCTTTTTATTGTTTTCGTTGCTTGTTCCCCACCACCCCCCACCATGGGTTAATAAATTCACTTATTGTATCTTGTCCTAGACAAGTGCTGTAGAGGAGGAAAACTCTTTTTGGTAGGAACAGGCACGATACCCACTGATGGGGCTTTGCTCAGAGCCAGGGCAGGATGTGAGCCATTCTCAGCACCCTGCTACTGAGTGATGCTTTTATTAGGAGTAGACTTTTTTTTTTTTACGTATGACTAAAATTGTTCTGTCTGCAGCATCAGCTCTTGCACATTTCTAGCAACAGGAAAACTGTTTCAGAAGGGTTTTGTTCTTTCCGAAACAACAGGAAGGCAAAGCTCAGAAGCCCCAAAACATGCAGAGACCGTGCCCCCCAGCTGCTCCACTCATGCAGCTGGTTTCATTGGCAGACCCTCTAATCTGACTACTTTTGCTCAGTTAGAGTAATTGGTGCAGTCAGAGATAGTGTGTGTAATTAAGGTCGTATGTTAATGACATGCTGCTTTTGCGACCTTAAATTAGTCTATGTCCAAATGACCTGGCCTGTCATTTCTTTTCAAATTTTGCACTTTAAACCATAGGTTTTCTATTAAATTAAAGTGCTTTGGAAATTCTGCATATTTTTAAAAACCCTAAACGTGTATTAAGATAGACATATTCATACACATGCATATGATATGATACATACGTCAACAAACCAAATAGCTCTGCATGTATGTGGGAGCATTGCCTTCCAACAGACAGAGAGTGGCCATAATTTGAACAGGGAAGGAAATACCCCATACACAAAGATATCCAGGGAATTATTCCATTTGTTTTAGTGCAAATATGCAGCAATTGTCCGAAGGCATTTGAAATACGGTGAAAATATCTATGAATGCATCTGAGAAATGTTCTTTTATTCTATTGTAATAGGTAAGGTGATGGCAGAAACTAGGGAAGCTGAAATAGAGCTACTGCAGTTTTACAGGTGAGGCAATGTTAGCAGGAAATGACAAGCAGGCTATAGTTATTATAATACCTAGGGCAAAGCAGCAAGCATGCACAGTGATAGACAAATCTAAATTAATGATAGCAAGGGTGGTGTGGCATTTTAATGTAAACTTCCTCTACTACAGGGAAACTTGCAAGAATATTGTAAAATAGGTGAAACATCACTCGTTATATGTGATGACCAAAATGTTTTGTATAGAAAATATAAATGCAAGCTGTAATACTACAGCTGCCTATTATTAAGGGAACTAACTTACTTTTTTTTTTTTTTTTTTTTTTTAACAGCACCTTAAAAGCCTAATGATTGCTTTTGGCAAACGTAGGACTACTATAATTTTATATCTGTCCAACAAATACCTTGAGAAACCAAACCCCCCATTTTATCTTGTATTTTAGTATTCTGTTCAGGCAGAAGGGTACTGGTTAGCTAGTCGTCATTAAGTCCTTTTGAGTGAAAACTATTTGCTTCCCTGCTGGATTCAGCATGTTTCCTCAGTCTGTACTCGCCACCTATAATTAAAATGTCGTCTTAACAACATCAAGGTGCAGAGAGTAAAATAGTTCACCTCTAGAACTGTACGCTTTGTGGAGCTCCACAACCCCTCAGAAATGGAAGCTTGGAGAAACTGTCTCTGTGATCTTTAATGGATTTTTAAAGATGACAAGAAAGGAAATGGGAAACTAAAGGCATGGAAGACATAAATTCCCTAAAGGTGCATTCTGAAGTAAATCAGAGCAACTGAAAAAGTGAATTCTTTGAGCCCTGGGATATCTCCCAGGTTTTTCAGCTGGACACTAACGGCTTGTCGGGTCCCTGAACACCTCTGCTCTGGGCATGCTTTGACACAGCGAGTCACAGAAAGATGAACAACATCACCTGAAGTGCTGTTTGAGGGGCAGAAAATTGCTCCCATTGCACACTGTGCTGCCTTTACTCTAAATCACATGACTTATTACAACATTCCTTTTAGAAAAGAAGTGCCATTTAGGTATGTTAACTTCTCCAGCTGTAATAGGCATGTTTCCCTCCTTATTTCCACAACAGCTAAATGCAGTCAAAGAAAGAGGTGAAGATCAGGTTTTATAAAATCAAACTCAGATTCTTCTCAGGGCTACAGCTGAATGAGAGCTAAATAACAATAAGCAAGAACAAGAAGCTTAAAAAATCTCTGCGTTACCCAATATGTGTTATTTATACAAGTCTGTTTCTATAAACTGGTAGGGAAAAAAATAAACCAAAACAGTTTCCCTTCCAAAGACATCTGACTACAGTTGTGCTTTGTAGTTCTCAGTGAATAATACAGTCTGAAGCTGAACACAGTCAAACTCTCTGGAAGAAAAGCAAGACTTTATTTTTAAGCAGTTTCATTTATTTATTCAATTTATGAAATCGTGCAATGTATATTTGTCTAGTCAGAATTCAGATATAGGGGTTACAGGCAAAATGACAATGTTAGCCTCATGTCTTCATAATGAAAATATTTTAGCATATGCACAAGCACATGAACTGTATGTATCTGAGTCCCATGGTAGATGCACCACGTCGCTTGCTCTTTATACAGTGGTTTTGTTGCTACCATCCCTCTCTGGCTTCTCTTCATGTGGCACCACCTGACCATACATTCCCACTGCACTGAGGGCCCAGCCCTGCTCCTGAGGCTTTGCTGGGCCCAAAGGACCCAACACATTGTGCTATGTTGGTGAACCAGCAGAACCCATATCTGACAGAGCAGGCACTGGTGTCTGCGCAGCTGCTACCAGCCTGCTCACATCGTACCAGGGCTTTAGGCTGAAACATGGGAGGAATTGCCACACTACGGTACTTAATTAATTCTGGCCTTTCTGGATATTCATCCTCACTAAGAAAAAAAACTCAAAATCCATTTTAAAAGTTGACCTCCTACCCCGTATTTGTCAGCAATCTATTGGTAATCAGTATCTTGAGTTCCAAGCTTTGCAGAAACTTTAATTCCCACCTTTTATATTTTTATGTGCAATATATACAGTGCACTTACCTATCCTCCAGGGGGAAAAAAAATCCTTATATAGAGTGAAAAGAGGAATATTGGTAAAGATAGGGGTGAGTATTGCAGAAGGTATGATATGTATGCTGGAACAGTACCTTTAGACTGCTCTGTTTGGGAAGTGGCTTTCATCTCCAGTGTGGCTGGGTCCATGGAAAATGTTGCACTTTCTCAGTCAGTCACAATTTTACCCAACAACCATAAATAACACCAGTCAGATATTGGGGAAAGAACCATTTTCTGTGTTCTCCAGAATTGTGAATCATTGATTCTGCTTTTAGTGTAAGCTAAAGCATGCAGGGAAGATGACTTGCTCAAAACTGTTGGTATGATAAACCTAATGTTGTGGCTTAGAAATCAGTTGCAAGATGTATGTACCAGCATTATTTCCTCTGTTTGCATTTCAGTAAAGCTTGTTTTGGAAAGGACAAGGTAGGGTTTTTAAAAATATGACTTTATTACGAGTGTGGAATGTGGCTGTGAAAGAGGTCGGAGGAAGTCGGTGAAGGACAGGAATTGAGTGCTCGCTTGGACTGAAGGTGGGATATGTACTGCAGCTAAATCCTGTGGCAACAGGCACAGCAGTCTCCTCCCCCAACAGATAAAAGAAGAATGCCAAGGCTGTGGTAACTTTGGGTCGAGTGCAATACAACCTGTAACTTCATAGACATTAGAACATGTTCCAGTGTAAGCTTCACTTGAGCAAAGCCAAGACAAACCCACCTCTCTGCTACAGTAGGTTTTGGTTTTATTAGCTCTCTATCATTAAAGGCCTGTCAATTAATGAGCACATCTGGAGACCTGTATAGAAGGAAGAAGTGAGAGGGTTATGATCACGTACTACCTGATACCACTCCAGGGGAATGGCAATAACCATAGTGAGAATTCAGGGTAAATGTCCTAAGAATCTGTCTTAAATCACTTACAGCTGTCTTGATCTTTTTCCCCATTTTACCTTTGTA